>CM042535.1:17283898-17343898 GCA_023630585.1 Cranoglanis bouderius | reverse complement strand
AGATTTACTTTTTTCTTTTTCACCAGCAGAAGCAAAAAAAGCCAGGGTTAACCTGAGTGTATCAAAACACTGGAAATACTTTATTTTCTACTTTTTAAAATCACCGTTACGTTAGTTCTAGGCATGTAGCTTGATTCATCACATTATCTGTGCTGGTATAACATTTTTGCTATAACTACGATTTCTTCTTCTTGGCATATTTTCATCCCCGTTTGTACAGATTCTTGGTATGCCTGTGTCAGACTTCCTGGTTGTGGTAGAAATGTGATAATTGCACCATTTAGGCTTCATGATGCTGCTGTTGCTCTAGTCCTATTGTTCCCTGCACTGTCTTCGATTGATCTGAATCTTGCCTGAAAATCTTGTCTGACTTTCTCTTTCTAAAGGTGAAGGAACAGCCTATAAGTCTTCCATTAGCACCTGTTATTATGGGGCAGGTGCCACCTGCAAGTCAAGACAGATCACACACCTACACTTTATAGCTGATGGTTACCATGGCAACAGTGCTTGGGCATGGCATTGGACCATGCATTTTTTTCAGCGTTGCGTCTTTGTCCCTGACGCGGCCAGTGGCGCGAATTGAAGTGTATCGTTCCTGTCTGCACTACTTTATGACCTTTTATTAAGCCACTCTGTTTTGCTGCCTGAGTATGTAGACAGTAGAGGGACACCGCCAAATCCTGACATTTAGATGTCTCTCATTTCTACACATGAGCATGGTTAGCAGCTGTTCATCTTGGAGGAGGGAGATAAATTCATATCATGCCCTACCAAGCTTAATTTGCCTGCAAAAACAAAAAAAAATGTGTATCTACACAATCTGTATCTGCACAGTGTTGCATCTACTCTTACCATTGCTGCCTTTAAAATTAGACACTTTACCTGGATTTATTGTTTGATGTTTTATTGATGTACGTTTTATTTACTCCTCTCACATTTTCTCCTCTCCACTTTCTCAGGCGGCAGAGGGCCAGGGAGAGACAGCAGAAGCTACTGGCTGAATTTGCCTCCAGGCAGAAAAGTTTCATGGAGACAGCCATGGATGTTGGTAAGCATAGTAATTACTCTAGCTCTGGTGCTTTTAAAGTCAGTTGAAGTAAAGACAGTGGTTTAACTGCACTTCTTAAGTTCTATATGAATGATAAATTTTTTCAGTCTGCTTGATCTAAAGTTGACCAAACACCGTTCCCATCTCGCTCCACATTCATATATGTTTGCAGACACGATAAACTTGTCGGAAGTCCTTGAAGGAAAGTGCTTCGTTGGGGGGGGGGGGAGAGCAAGCAAGGTGACACCTACTGTTGCTTCCCAGGCCTAGTTAGCGTGTATGTGTGTGTGCGTCTTTCTCGGGGGAAACCGCTCACTGGTTGAGGGGACAGCAGATCAAAGTTCTAACAGTGTAGACACAGAGGGACTGACCCTGTGTGGAGTTGTTAAGGGATGAATAATGTTGGTTTTCAGCACTTAGCAGCACTAAATATAACTCTGTGTCATTGTATAGAGAGCAATATAGAGAGCGGTATCGGTGAGATCCACTATTGGTCGACTTCTATAATGTACATCTAGTAAACCTGTGTGTGGCGAATTTCCATTGATGACCAAAACTGCGGAGTGTTACAGGTGGTTGTTCTCTAACTTGGAACATAGACTTCACCTGATCCCCATGTGATAATTTAGTCCAGTATGTCTCATTTCCAGCCCCATATATTACTACAATCTAGCTCCTGGTTGATAATTATCTGATAATTATTTAATTCACATGAGCATGTGGAGTGGATGACTCTGGTATGTCATTAATTCTTGCACACATCTATGCAGTAAGGGGTTTATCAAGTGAACATTTGTTTCTTCTCTGTGGTAGGTCTGGGTTTGTTGACCTGAAGCAGAATGGCAATGGTGAATTTTGTTATTCATTTGCATTCTGTTTAAATAGATTTGCTTGGTTCATTTCTACCAATAGCAGCAAAAAGCAAATGTTTAGCTAACAATAAGATTTGATATGAAAAATTGCCTTCAGTATCATCATTGGTGCCCTGTCTGACATTGGCCCGCTGGGTGTATGTGCTTTCCATCTTATTGGAATGAAAAATGATCACTCCTACTCAAACATCCTTTCTCCACCAGACTGAAAGAAAAGGTCACTGAAAAATCAATATTTGAGGTGGAATTTGCCAAGGTGACTTGATCAAGCACATCTGTTCAAATAATTTTTATGCACTCTCAATGCAACAGTGGTTGTTCTTTGTATCTGGGAAATGAAACCAAGATAAACATGAATTGAATTTCACAATTGCATTTGGGTTCTGAAAACAAGGTTTCAAATATTTAATTGCTGGGATTTTTATCACAGATGTGCTTTTGTATGTTTGCATTTCTGTCTCAAGTTTCAAAAGATGATCATTAAATGATTTTATGACGCATTTTTACATGTTTTTCCACACCTCAGTATGGTGTGAAGAGATTTTTTTTTTTTTCTCCACTATTGTGATTGTGTACAGTGCTTTGTCTGAATGAGAATTATGTCAAATGTTCTCTGAGTGCACATTTGGTCTTTTGATAAGGTGTGTGTGTGTGTGTGTGTGTGTGCGCGCACGCGTGCACAATCAGAAATGGCTTTTTGTGAGATTGCCCCAGGCCCACACTGTCACAATGACTTCCAAACAAAACATTTTTTTCCCAGCTGTCTTGCCCCCTAAAGCAATAAATCAATCCAAACACAGTGGCATTTGTTGCCCTATGTTATAATTGAATTGAACACACTCTAACATTTTGAAAAAGTAATTAATCTTCAGAGATGGAGGTCATTGAAATTGTGGAAAGTACTAGATGTGAAGGATGCATTGGCAAGTTGAACAGTATTCACAAAAAGGCCTGTGTTCTGGATGAAAACACAAAATGTATAACGATGGTATTGCTTGCTATTGTGATATGGTGAAAGGTGTACAACTTCTCCCATGCTCACACTACAGTGACTTTTAAAGTGATTTGCTGAAATTTGATTTGTATTTGCTGATAAACACTTTATCTGTCTGTATTTATGTATTTAAAGAAGGTTTATAAATCAGAGTTATATTACTGGAGCTAATATGAAACACTACATGGCCAAAACCATCACATGGACACCTGATCATCACTTTCCTAAGTGCTTTTGAACATCCCATTCCAGATATAATCCCCGTTTTGTTCTTATTATAACTGCCACTCTTCTGGGAAGGCTCTCCTCTACATTTTAACGTGTGGCTGTGAGAATTTGTGCTTATTCAGTCGTAAGAGCATTAGTGAGATCAGGCACTCGGCGTTCCAGTTCATTCCAAAGGTGTTCAGTGGGGTTGAGGTCAGGGCTGTGTGCAGGCCAATCACGTTCTTCCACTCGAACCTTGCAAACCATGTCTTCATGGATCTTGCGTTGTGCACAGGGGCATTGTCATGCTGGAACCGATTTGGGATTCTTAGTTTCAGTGACAGGAAATCTTAATGCTACAGCATACAAAGACATTATAGACAATTGTGTGCTTACAACTTTGTGACAACAGTTTGTGGAAGGCCCACATATGGGCGTGATGGTGGTGTCCACATACTTATGGCCATATATTTTAAGCAAGGAATAAAACTCGACAGGGCGTGGGCAATTAATCGACAGCAGTGTGGTGTGATGATCACTGACATTGATTTATTTTTTTTCCCCCAGCAACAGCACATCAAAGTGTTCTGTTTCTCTTTTCATAGGAATTTTGCAACACTGACAATTTTTATTTATTCAAGAATGATGGCATTCTTTTTTTCAGTTATTTATATACTTGTTGAATGTTGCAGAAGGTCTGCAACACAAGTTTGTGTTATCAGTTATCTAAACGTTTCCATTTACGGCATTTGGCAGATGCCCTTATCCAGGGTGACTTACATTTATTTCATTTATACATCTGAGCAGTTGAGGGTTAAGGGCTTTGCTCAAGGGCCCAACAGTGTCAGCTTGGTGGTGCTGGGATTTGAACTCACGACCTTCCGATCAGTAGCCCAACATCTTAACCACTGAGCTACCACCGCCTACAGTTCTAAACAGTTCTTCCTTCACCAGCTTTCCCTATGTTAGTAGTTTTAACAAAGCAGTATAGTAATGTGTGTGGACTGAGAAACATGTGCTAGTTCTGTGCTTTGAGTTTTATCAGATTCTTAACAGTGTATCAAGATTGTTTTTAATAGTCTGTACACTGTTGTGCACTGTACGCTTTAATGAGGAAAGAGGGAATGTGTTCATTATATCTAACCCCCTTACATTTGATCTTCTCAAACAGTAGTCTATTAGGCAGACAATATTAGGCATATTGTCCAGATAACAGAACTTTTCTACACTACATTACGTCTAATGTTCTTTAGTTTACACATGGTTGGCCAAACCTCCACAATCTGTTAATTTAACCAAGAGAGGGCAGAAAAGCAATGACATCCTCATAATTTAGCTAATTAACTATTACCAGTCCACCTCTCTTGTAACTCGTGTTCAGTTATTCTATTTTAGTCCCTATCCTCTCTCCAGCTCTCATTGTTGCGGTTTGTTTGCTCCTGGCAAATTCACAATTGATCTAAATGAACAATAGTGTGAATTTCTGATTGCTGGAGTTCTTCCAAATCCTTTCTGGGCACTGGTGGCTGTGCTGTATTTCACACACCATTTGAGCAGTGCCACACAGCTGCCTGCTCCCATTTTAATCACTGTGGGATTTTAGAATCAGAGGCAGAAAAAAACGAACCCTTTTTTTTTTTTCCCTTTTCACGTTATTTCATCGCCTTTGCTTTTATCCTTACCCGGGGTTGGTATTTCAGTCTCTTCATAAACTACAAAAGCCATGTGGTCCATTTAGAAACCACTCATGATCAAGCCAGTGTCCATCCTTGTTTGCTTGTTTTTAAATTGGGTGGTTGTTTTTTTTTTTCTCTCCCCAGTCTATGGATTTATCTACCACTTCACTGTTGCTGGATAAAAGTGTGTACCAGGTCTCTGTTTGAGCTCCTTTGTTTGTTTGCTTGTAGAATGTCCTGAAGTGGAGGCAACTATGGACGTGAGCTCAGCCGAGCCTCTTGACTCCGAGGTTCTCTATGACTGTGTAATATGTGGCCAGAGCGGCCCCTCTACTGAAGACAGACCTACAGGACTGGTGGTGCTACTACAGGCATCCTCAGGTGAACAAACGCACCATACTGTCATTGGTTATGTTTTATCTTTTCTTATCTTTCCTATTTCTTTTTCATTCTGTTGTCAAATATCAGCCCCTGTATTAAATTTAATCTGTAGAATTACAGGTTTCCTTCAACAGGTGAAGCATTTTATAGGCAGTCTGTAATCTCTTGCCGCTGCACAGCACAGTGCTGTTATAGCATCTATTAAACAGCCCCATTTATTCGCAGCACCTGAGCCTGGGCGCGTTGCATCACTTCTCCTTTTAATGACACCACTTAGACACCACCATTTTAATTGCTTCATTCATCATACGTGTTGATCCTCGGACAGACTCTAGCTTCTGTAGAGTAATTTTTGCCATGCTGACGTGGACACAAGAATCTCCTACAGTGGCATGAAAACAAATAGCTTGTTTTGTTAGTAACTAGCACACCCCGATGATGTACGGTATAGCATGTGTGAAATGCACAGTGTCAAGGTCAAAACCGCGTCCTCTGGTATTCACTTAGCAAGACTTGTGTCAAAGCAGAAAAACATGTATACAGGTGGATAATGGGATATTAAAGAGAGATCATTAGCAACATTATTTTTGTCCCACCTGTTAACTCGGTCAATCATTTACAGTGTGATATAAATGAGAACATACGGCAGTGAAAGTGCTGCTGCTGTTCAGACGGTATGATGGGTGTCACAGTTTTGACATTGACATGGTACTTCATCACAGTATGCAAATGATATGATGTGTTCCATAAATGGAAATGTCAAAGTTAATTAGCATAGCGTTGTCATTCATGAAAGGTCTTTGTGTGTGTGTGTGTGTGTGTGTGTGTGTGTGTGTGTGTGTGTGTGTGTGGGGTGTTTCAGTGTTGGGGCACCGCTGCTGTAGCGATCAGGCAAAGCGGCTCCCTACAAGTGATGATGAGCGGATCTTCCCTGAGGACACGTGTGGGGCGACTAACGACGTTAGACTAGCGCTTATGCAACGTTACTTTAAAGAGGTATATTGTTGTTCCTGATTCTGCCACAGGACACACTCTCACATTCAGGATACACACACTAGGCATGTGCATGGGTTTTCAAATACTTGTCTAACCATTCCAGTTCATAGTACATGGATTTCTGGTTTATCCGAATTTCATTGCTCGACACAATTTGTTTTCTGTTCTTAAATGCTGTTGTCTGACTTGTTACCACAGATCTGTGAGCTCAGATCTGCAGGCTTAATCAGCATAAACAAGATTAGATTTCAAATGTAGATGTTTTATACATTTTGGCACATTCTTTATTACCACACCCACATTCATTATTATTGGAAGTATGGCGCAGTTTTTAGATGGAGGTCGTGTAATTGCCATTGCGAGTCCTTGAATGAATGAAAAATTTGCCCTCATCTAATGCAAAAGTGCCCATCATTTGAGCAAGTAGCATACACGTGGCGTTCATAAGTCTCCTACTTATAAGTAGACATTTTTCATTTAACTGGGGATGTGAGAGATATTGACTGCCATCCACAGCATAATTGTAGGAACACAGCTGCACTCATATTTACAATTTTGTTAAAGTAGGTATTGGTCTGTTCAAATTGGAGATTGAATGACGCGTCTTTATAGCTGCAGTACTGAACTTTTGGCTCTCTATTGCCATCTCTGTTTGAAACAAAATTTCAGAGTTATTTTTTTACGTGGGTTGTGCATCGGCACTGCTCCTCTGAGCGGATGAATCTGATGGTTTGAGGTATTTGTATGGGTTGTATATTAGCTCAAATACTTGACAATGGAGGTGGCGGCAGATACGGTTTTCTTGGAGTAGAGGTGAAATTGCTCTCTCTCATAGCTAGCAGAAAATGAGTGCAATTTACAACATAGGAAACTCGATTACTAGTTGAATCAAGTGAACAAGTGCGCTAAGTTAGCTAATGCTAGCTATCTATTGCGCCACTGAAATTCAAGTGAAATTGCGCCACCTGTTCAACAGAAGAAAAAAAAAAACCCATCTCTGCGTCAGTCTTCAGTCCCTTCAGAGTTTTCGCCACCTCTCAAAAGCCAAGCCGATATTTATTCTCGTTTTAGCATGGGCTCTGCCGCTTTCCCTTTTTGACTGCAGGCTCTTCAACAGCTGATTCCCCAGATGTCGACGCAGGTCGCGTTTAGAACTATCCAGATTAAAAGCAGCCATCTAGAAGTTTCAATTCTAATCAACTACAAACACTCCACCATCTTCAGCCCCCACACATGCGATATAGTAGCCGGGTCTTCTTTCTGTTTATAAACGTGATGTGACCATGCAAAGATGAATGACGTTAAACTGACATTTCCCGCAAAATTTGACAGCTCAAATTATAAGTCATTATTATAAGCTTACCGTTGCAAATCGGGGTAAGGTAAGGAGACAGTTTTGAACACCTATTTTTTATGTACTTGCTCAATAATTGATTTTTGTTCATTTTTAACCAAAAAAAAGTTTGATACTGCAGCTTTAAATTAAACTGTTTCTTTAGACGAGCAAAATAAACTGACACTTGGGCAAAATTTCATTCATTTAGGGACTTGAAATATCAAATGTAACGCAAATGAAGTTAAATCTTGCACAGTAACGTTAAATCTTTTGCAAGCCTTGGTTTTCTGATTTAGTATGCTGTTACCAGATTAAACAAAACTAAGCATGCCTTATTACTTTGTGTGCAAGAAAAAGAGATGGCCTTCAGAAACCTTTGATGGCCTCCCCAGGCATTGCATTAACTAGTTGCTGACTTGCTGATGATGATTTTTATGCCCTTTATCTATTTATTTATTTATTTATTTTCCCCCCTGCCCTTACCAGTCTAAACTGGAGCACACCGTTATCTCAAACAGATCAATTTGCCAAAACTAATTAAATACTCACAAGTTCAAAGAGCTGAATTAGTCTAATTAGTAAATCTGGCCTTGTATCTTATTTTATTTTGGGTTTGTTGTGTGATGTATAAAGCACAGGGCTCAGGAGCGAGTATTCTAATACTGAAATCACAGTTGGTATCTACATTGTGTTGCGTTCCTGGAAGTCACATTGAAAGCATAGTATTGAAGATTTCAAATCTGGTAATATTTTGAGGTAACAATAATCTGGTTAAACTGTTAATATGAATGTGCATTCTTTAAATTGTGTATTGTATGTACGCTAGCTAGTGATATGTTTTATTCTGTTTTATTTTGTTGTTTGTAGTAAAATGTGAAATGAAATGGAGTTTATTGTGTCTTAAATGTGCAAGGAACAGGCTGTTTACATGTTTTAACATGAGTCTCTTGCAGCTGTTTAATGTATTGTCCTTAAATACGCCGTAGTAAGAGGTTTATGGTAACTTTCTCACCAGAGTTCCTGCCTGCAGTCTGTCTCCATTGGCTGGGATGGTGGTGTGTATGTGCAAACTTGTGGTCACACACTACATATAGACTGCCACAAGTCCTACATGGAGTCTCTACGGGTAAGAGAATTAAAAAATGTGCAGTGAGCATTGTGCAGAATATCAGCAGCACAATCATGAGGAGGAATCAGTAAGAGGAATTCAGCATCATACACTGGCACTGGCACTAATGCTTAAGGCTTTGATTCATCATTTTCCAAAACTGGCCTTGGAGAATTTTTTTTTTTTTTTTTTTTTTTGGCATTTCGATGGGCTGTTGCATTCTTGGGACCATTGATGAAGTGATTGTTGTTCACCAGGAGTATGTTCTCAGAAGTGGATTATGTAGGCCAGGTGCTTGTTTTATATGACTAATGAATACCAATTATCTTAGAGCTCCTTTGAAAACTGCTTATCTGTTAATGTTCTGTTTTTATGTTAGGACATGTAAACCTATTCCACTTACTGCACAGAACTGTGTAATATACAACTAATTGGTTGTTTTCACTCAAGTGCATTGTGTTTGAAATGAAACAATGACCATGAGGTTAAAGTCACTGCCCAGTAGTCTGCACTGTAAGTGTTTATTCCAACCCCCCTTTTACCTTGTTAGTTTGCTGAGAGGGAGAGCATGAAGATGAGTCCTTGTCAAAGATCTGACACATCATTAGTAGGTCATCCATCAAAATGACTTTTCTCAAATTGATATTTCGGAACTGCTCGCTCCATCACTCACGCTTGTGACGTTTATGATAATGGGCACAATACGACATCACTCTCTGCTTTAATAAGCTCTAATGTGTGCAGACAGGGTGAAGACTGAGAAAATGATTTATCAATATGTGTTGTATGTGCCTATAGAGGGGCAGTTGGGCAAGTTTTATCTATCTATTGATCTGTTTTCCTTAAAAAATACAAAGAAGCTGTTCAATTGTATCGACCTTAAATATCCACAATTGGTTAAGTACAGTCATCGTGTTTTTTTTTCAGTGTAAAGTAGACATGTCTTTGACCTTTGACCCTTAGTCTAATGTGATTATATGTACATGATGTTCTCCAGGATTTCTATGTTTTCATTTCTTCTGTATGTCTGGGTCAGAATGACCAGGTGTTGCAGGGCTTCTCAGTGGATAAGGGTGAGTTCACATGCCCGCTGTGTCGCCAGTTTGCTAACAGCGTCCTGCCCTGCAAGCCAGGGCGTGGTACGGAGGCGGGCGCCTGGCACACACCCAGCAACAAGAACATGGCCACACTAGTGAAAGAGGTGGAGGAGCTGCAGGACCAGTTGACCATGTTTCCCGTAAGCACCAGTGTAAGGCAGACATTTCTCCCAATAGCACTCTTTAGACTATCTCTACCTTCCTCATGTCTCCATCATTGAGTTTGAAAACTTCCATCCTCACCACACTCCCAGGCTGGATGGAATAACAGATTTGTGAGTGTGTGAAGCCTGACAGTCATGTAACTGTTCACTGATTTAACAACTCATGTTGTGTTTTGTTCATTTCTGAGCACCATTGTTCAGTGTGTTTGACCTTTTTAGTTTAATATTCCATACACTAAACCCTTTAAAGCCCTCTCATACTGGCAACTTCAGGATGTGTTCTTTTAATTAAATATTGATTTGAGAATATTTGCCTTTCAGACGGAATCTAACCTGACTAAAGAGATGGAGTCTGTGATTAAAGACATAAAGAACGCCACGCAGAAGAAGTACATGGACTACGGCAAGAACCCTGGCTCACCTGATAATGACTTCCTCTTCATGTACTCAGTGGCCAGGTGAGCATTACGGACCATATATGGACATTTAAAGATTTACACATGCATTTATTCAACTGCTAGGTGCCTTTATCCAAAGCCATGAACAACTGAGTCAGTGTTCAGTCCATGCACAGAGCTCAGCAGTTGAGGATTAAAATGAAGGATCCATCTATGGCTCACAAGCATTTCTGGAATTGGAACTCAAAATCTTAACCACGTGTGTATGCCAAATGTACAAGGAAAGCATCTTGGCTGAGCAAAGCCCGAAATATGTTTCTGCTTAACTGCACTTATATGGGCATATAATTTGGCTTTACTGCATCATTTATACATGATATAATTTTATAATTAATTTCTGACATGCTGTAGGCAGAATTTCTATTCCCCCCCCCAAAGCCCATTGCTTTTTCTCCCCAGTGATAGCTAGTGTGCTCAGACCTCCTTCCCCCAAACCGCTCTCCTCTATCCTTCCTCCCTCCCACTGTTCTGGTCCCTAGTTTTGTGTCCTCTTTTTCCTCATTGGCTGAACAGTGCAGTGGAAAATTCCACCATCTCACGCTCACCTCATTATCAGTGGCAGCCAGGTGAAGTTTTACGTCTCTCTCTCACTCAATCACTCTCATACATCTAGGAAAGGTTGAGTATTTTGCTTTGCTACATTCATGTGCATTTAGCTAATCTAACAATGTTTATAGTAATGTGTTTGTCACTAGACAATGTGTAATTTCATTCATTCATTACATAGGAAGTATTAGTACAAACATAATAGTATAAACATAAATGTGCTTCTTGCTTCTTCCAACACACTATTGCTTAGGCCAGCATTTCCCACAGGTTTATTTCTTTCTCCCTTTTTCTTTCATATCTCTCTCTCTCTCTCTCTCTCTCTCTCTCTCTCTCTCTCATATTCACTCTCTGGCAGGACAAATCTGGAGTTGGAGTTGGTTTATCGTGGTGGGAACCTGTGTAGTGGGGGGGCGAGTGCTGTAGCCAAACGCTCCTGTCTCAGTGAGTGTTAATCCACATACAACCAGCCCAAGACATCCATACACACTTTGTTCTGTGCCTTCTAATTTTGCTTGTTCAGCAATATCACCCCAAATGTTTGACGTCTGTAACCTCACTATCCTGCCACTGAAATCCTCCTTCACTGTTATCCTCCATCTTTTCTTCCCAGTAGCATGAAATTATGATGAGTGTTGGATTGGATTGACATAAAAGTTGCATTAATTCTGATCTGCCTGTTCAGACAGAGGTTGTATTGCTGTGTGTGTTTGTGTATACAGTTGCAATCAAAATTATTCAACCCCCATTGCAAATCAGGTTTATTGTCAAAATGTACAGACTTTCAGCTGTTTGCAATGAACAAATCAAACAAAAGCAATTGAAATGGTTCAACACAACGTATGCTTCAAGTGGTTTCCCCAAATTCAACTGAAAATGCGACTTGTAATGACTTCTCCAATTTAAAAATTATACAACCCCCTGAATAGAATCCCTCACAACAGCACAAATATTCAAAACCACGAGTTGTCTCAAGCACACTTGATGCAACTAATCAAGAGCTTCATTAGTTGCACCAGGTGTGGTTGAGCTGGAACACATAACATACCTGAACTGGCTAGGGCAGAAAATACATGAAATACCTGGGCGGGGCAGAAAAATGGAAGATATCAACGGCTGCAACCAGATTTCTGACAAGGCAGGTTGTGAAAAACCCTCGAGTGACTGCAAAAGACCTGCAGCAAGACTTGGTGGCAACAGACAATGTGGTTTCAGTGAGCACACTATGGTGCATACTAAATGCAGAAGGTTTTCATGCCAGAACTCCAAGACATACACCACTACTGACCGAAAAGCACAAGAAAAGTTGGCTCAAATTTGTATAAATAAGCCACAGAAGTTTTGGGATTCTGTTCTGTGGAGCGATGAAACAAAACTGGAACTTTTTTGCACGATGGATCGGCGGTATGCATGGAGAAAGAAGAATGAAGAAAGAACACTGTTCACAGTCAAGCATGGTGGTGGCTTGGTGATGCTCTGGGGCTGCTTTGCATCCTCTTGCTCTAGAAACCTGCAGCATGTAGAAGGCAAGATGGATTCATTGAAGTATCAGGAAATCCTAGAAGAAAACATCATGCCATCTGTGAGGAAGCTGAAGCTTGGGCATCATTAGACCTTCCAAGAGGACAATGATCCCAAGCATACCTCAAATTCCTCCAAGGCTTGGTTGCAGAAGAAGTCCTGGAAGATTCTACAGGGCCATCACAGTCACCTGACTTTTTGATTTGAAGAAGGCGGTTGCAGCATGCAAACCCAAGAATATTACTGAACTGGAGGCCATTGCTCATTAGGAATGGGCTAAGATTCCTCTGGAACGCTGCCAGAAGCTGGTGTCTGGCTATGTATCTCGTTTGCAGCAGGTCATAACAGCAAAAGGGTGCTCTACTAAGTACTAAAGATGTTTGCCATGAAGAGGTTGAATAATTTTGAATCTGGAGAAGTAATCATAATTTGCATTTTTGCTTGAATTTGGGGAAACCACTTGAAGCATACATTGTGTTGAACCATTTCAATTGCTTTTGTTTGATTTGTTCGTTGCAAACAGCTGAAAGTCTCGTATGTATACATACATACATACATACATACATACATACAACTTATGCTTGCATGCATAAGTTGATATACTTGAACAAAACCACAAGGAAAATTAGCTTTTTCAATCATTTATTCAACAGAAATATCAATAGATGTGATATTCTTCTGTGGGAAAAGTAAGTACACCCCCTACATTTATCACACCTTCAAATCCATAAAATTAGAATCAGGGGTTCAGGATTGGGTGCCAGTGATTAGAACCTGCTTAGGGAGTGCAGGTGGAACCTGTCTTATTTATACCCCTCTCATATCTAGTGTCTGGTGTTCCCTTTGCTATTGAGGTGTGTGGTGTCATTATGCCAAGATCTAAAGACTTTTGTAAGGCCTTCAGGAAAAAAAAGGTTGTGGATGCCTAGGAGTCTGTCAAGGGATTTAAGATCTCCAAATTATTTGAAATACATCATTCCGCTGTAAGGAAAATCATCTACAAATGGCGCAGATTTCAAACGACTGCCAATTTGTCCAGAACTGGCCGTCCCAGCAAATTCAGCCCAAGAGCAGGCCGTCTGATATAAAAAGAAGTCTCCAAGAACCCCAAACTTTCATCACAGGATCTAGAGTTGTTTGACCATAGTAACCACAGATATGTTTGGTGCAGACCAAAGACAGCGTTTCAGGAGAAGCATCTCATACCAACTGTGAAGCACGGTGGTGGAAATGTTATGGTTTGGGGTTGTTTCGCTGCCTCAGGGACTGGACACCTTGCATTCACTGGTTCAACTATGAGTTCTGCATCATATCAAAGAGTGCTTGAAGATAATGTGAGGCAATCTGTTCGAAAGTTGAAGTTGAACCGAAAATGGACCTTTCAACAGGATAATGATCCTAAGCACACTACCAAATCCACCAAGGAATGGCTCAAAAAGAAGAAATAGAGGGTTATGGAATGGCCTAGTCAAAGCCCGCCTTTGAATCCCATTGAAATGTTGTGGCGGGGATTTGAAACGGGCAGCACATGCAAGAAAACCCTCAAACATCTTGCAAGCTCAATATTCTTTCAGCTGCAAGAAGTTATTTCTGCTAAAGGGGGCAACACTAGCTTCTAAGGGTGTTCTTACTTTTTTCCACAGAAGAATGTCACATCTATTGATCTTTCTGTTGAATAAATGATTGAAAAAGCTAATTTCCTTGTGGTTTTGTTCAAGTATATCAGCTTTATTAATAGGCACTGCTTCAAAGATGATCAAATGTTTGGTTGTCCAAATATGTCAAAAAAGCCAACAATTACCATGGGGTGTACTTACATACTGGGGTCATCTCATTTGTTGTTTATTTTGCACTGTAACATTTTGGACTATGCATAGTATATGCGATTGTGGTGGCAGGGGTGTGGTCCAGCGTCAGCTGTGGATGTAGAGGAGGTGGGTCACATCTGTTTTGTATTAGCCGAGTTTACTTGTCTGTCTGTGCTTTCAGTGGCTCCCGTAACGAACGAACGAGTGAGAGAGGGAGAGTGAGCGAGGCGAGCAGCACAAAGATGTGTGTGTGTGTGTGGTTGAATGAGTTGAATAATGCTAGCAAGTCAGAGTACATGTTACAGGAGAAGTATGCGACAAAAGGTCTGTCTGCGCAAATTTTTTTTTTTTTTAAGTGTGCAATTGCGAACGTACTTTCTCTAACTTATGTCTGCTTTGCTTTAATATTTTTACCGGACATTGTGTCTGAAAGTTTTTGATTTTATTAGACACTTTGAATTTTTAATGGTCAAAAACCAGTATTTACTGGTTAACGGAAATGTAGACTGGGGAGTGGCTGTTTGGTGGGTAGCCAGGGTAGTATAGGACCGGGTCATAGCATGTATATATGCATGTTATGACCCAGTCCTATACTACCCTGGCTCCCCACCAAACAGCCACCCCCCAATCCTCTTATTCCCACCCACATATATTTTAGATCTGTGGAAAACTGCATTGTTTGTCAAGTTTAAATGTTTTGTAAATTTCTTGTTCAGTCTTTTGCTCTGTGTGTGCGCGCACGTGCACTGGTCATGTCCCAGGGCTCTCATGAAAAGTTCTGTCACTCTTGAATGGAGCTGAAGATATTTCACACTTCACCACCACTGTTTGCAGAGCTACATTAAGAACATGGGCACAGCTTTGACCAAATTTACTTCATGGCAAACACAGGAGGAGAAGGGGAGAGAGAGAAAAGCAGGGGGTCTAGAAGACAGCTGCTTGATGAAAGGAAACGAAATGAATTTAGGGAAATTTAGGGAATTTTTTTTTTTTTTTTTTTTTTTTTTAAATACATGTTCTCTGGTATCAAAGAAATTTATGTACGATTTAGTGTTAGTTTTTCTGAGAACCTAAATGTTAATCATTAGTAGGAATTACAGTTAATGAAAATCCTTGTACATGCCTCATGAACTACCCCTTAAGGACATCAATTAAGCCCTTTTTTAATATAATATTGTGTTGGACATATCAGTAAAACATAGATAACTTTATCAAGATAGATGTGGGGTGTCTTTGAATCCTGAAATGTTTTTCAGTAATGGTTCAATTAGTGCATGAATAAAAGATAATTTGATGCAACCGATTTAAAGCATAGCACCCACCTTCTATATTTCTTGCTGCAGTGGTACACTATCTGCAGTGATCCCCAAGATATCAGAAAAATACTCAGATATTGTGTACCTCTAAAAATTAAGAAATAAGGCTCTCCTAATGTTTAAGTACTCCAGCTGTCTTCTACTAAATCTATTATGTAGAGGTGGCTGTTAAATTATTATTATTATTATTATTTTATAAATAGTTTTGTGTGTTCAGCACTGATGTTCAGCACTGATGTTTTACTACTTATTATATATTGAGTACAAAACATATTATTATTGATTGTTTTATCATTGTACTGTGGATTAATTGCAGGGATTTGGTAGGGTAACCCTGGCAGCAGAAAAAGGTCAACTTTAAATAAAGCAAAACACTGATTATTAGTTTAATACGGATGAATGGATGGATAATCAAATCACTCATTTTTTCTGTACTGTGGCACTGAGGAACCAGACAGAGATAGCACATGGTGAACTAGACCTCATGCAAAACCAGGGGGGAAAATCTTACGGCGGACTGACAGTTTCAAGCTGTTAAAAGCTGGAAAAGGGAAAGGACCTGTATCAACAGTTTGAGGTCATAAGTTTACATACACCTTGCAGAATCTGCAAAATGTTAATAATTAAAAAAAAAAAAATAGAGATCATAAAAATTGCATTTTGTTTCTTATTTAGTACTACCCTGTATAAGCTACGTTATTGCACGTTATTTGGTTATTTTCCAGCATCTTCTGCGTATTTGACCCCTTTCCAACAGTGGATATATGATGTTGCGATCCATCTTTTCACACTGATGATATAAATTATTTTGTTTAAAGATCTTATTTTGTTTCATTTAGTACTGCCCTTCCGAAGCTACATGAGACATTTACATGATCCCCAGAGGACAAAATAATAACAATTCACACTGATCATTCTGTTTAAAATTTTACACCCCCCTGGCTATTAATGTATCGTGTTGCCTTCATGAGAATTCGATGAATGTTTGCACATTTCTTAATAGTTGTCCTCCACTTGTCCTAAGTTGTCCTCAACTGTAATTGGTTGTGTATTGAGTTACTTTCAACAAACAACAATATTTCACCATTATATTGCCAGTGTTTGGTTCAATCTATTGTGTTCATTTTTACCTAACCAAGCTAATTCTGCCGTTGACCAGATGCAAGTTATCCACCTGGAAGTACCACCAGTCTGTACTTATGGTACACAGATCAGGAATGTTAGTAATGCAAGCTAGATACAAATCGCCAGATTTCTAACTTCCTGTGGCCATCGCAACATATGCCTATGCTCTCCCTCTTTCTAACAAATAATGCACATAAATATCTGCCATGCACACATAGATATCTGTATTTGATGTATGGCATGACCAAGAAGTGCTGAGGTGTGGGGAGGGTACTTTATAAGCACAGGTGGGAGAATGAGCCAGATCAATATCGGAGAAAGAGAAATGGTAAGATCTCAATTCCAGCTGTCAGCATACTACCAGCCACTGGATGATTGAGTGATTTAACGAATGAGAGCCAGCAAGATGAATGTGTATCAGATAGTGGTATAGAAATTATGATTAGGAGATGCCTGATGCATATGTCACTGTTTTAAAACCTATGCAGTTCAGAGACAGAAATGGATCTCTCCTCACTGTTCTATAATGTTCCTTTTAGTTGTTCTGCTTCGCTTTTAGCTGTGTCCCCGATGACGTTATCTATTGTTTGACCTCATCTCACTAAAATGAATCATGTAATGAAGAGTTAATGTGTATTCAGTTTGTTCTTCCTCTGCTGTGGTGCCTGCAGGTGGCAGTATTGCTCCACAATAGTCTCTCCAGAGAGAACAGGTTGTTTTAGTTGCCTTTGGGGGCTGGTAATGCACTATTTGGCATCATGACCTCAGAAATGGGTACAACCCTGACAGAGTCAGAGACAAAACCAAGAGGGTTCCCCTGTGTATTTTAAATGAGTCTGGACGCAAATGGAAGGCGCAAATATGATGGCGAAAATGGCATTATTGGCTGAATGTCAAATTTCTTTTGTTATAAGACAAAGAAGTAGTGTTGGTAGTAATGGATATTTATGTGTTTGGTTAATGAATAGCTTTTGTCTGCATATGGCAAATCATGGTCTGGATTTGGAGATGGATTATCGGACCAGAGCATGTCTTATCTTTGCTTCTTTCTGGAAGCAGCTCCAAAAAAAATGATAATCCAAAAAGAAACCAACAAATCTTTGAAGAATACGCTGCTGTTGAGTGACTCCTTTGAGGGGATAAAGTGTAGCCTTGATA
This sequence comes from Cranoglanis bouderius, assembly GCA_023630585.1. NCBI lineage: Eukaryota > Metazoa > Chordata > Actinopteri > Siluriformes > Cranoglanididae > Cranoglanis > Cranoglanis bouderius. The sequence continues at coordinate 17,326,087 of CM042535.1, read as the reverse complement.
ATGTGAAGGACAGACCACTCTTCATGTCTCTTATTTTAGTAATCCAAAGGCCAGTCTCAATGCCATATCATTTGTTGAAGGAATGTGTGAATTTGAGGTATAATTTTGAAACTGGCTAGCGTGATAGAGCCTTCTATTTTCAGAATGCAGAAGCAAATCAGACTGGAGGAGCTCTACCGTCGTCATTGATCTTTTGAGTCTTTCAGGCCAAATGATTCATTGTTCATGAGCTTGGGCTCTGACTCCAAGTATCATGTTCAGATGAATGTCCCTTGGAGATTTGGTTAACACTTTATGGTTACAACATACAGGTATAAAGCATATCTATATTTGTGTGTTCTTTCACTAAATTATATTTGTGATTTGACAGTCAGACCCATATGTGATCTGAAATACCTTCATATTGAGAAAGCACTAAGAGCAACACTTTATTATAAAACAGAACACAGGACAGCTGTTGTATTTAATTTGCATTTGGAAGCTTGTTTCTTTTGGTGCATGCCTGTGTGTCTGAGAACGAAGCTGCTTTATGAACTGTTCTGAGTGAGAGTTTTTGTCCTGCTTTGTGTTCTTGCCATTGATGCGTGTCGTTTTGTTGTGTTTCAGATCAGTTGTTCCATGTATTAGCTATGCACATGCGTCTGTACAGCATCGATTCTGCTTATAATCCCTGGACTCGCCTCACACAGATCACCCAGCACAGAGAGTCAGAGTAAGTATGCGCACACACTCTCACTCTCTGTCTCTCTCACACACACACACACACACACACACACGCGCGCACACACACACGCACGTGCTCCTACTGCATTCAGCCTTCCTCTTTCACGTCGCACTAAATGGTGCCATCTCCTCAGGGCTCCCAGAAACGGAGCACCAGGAAAAAAAGAGACCATATGGTGTTGCCATAGATACCAATAATTGCTGCATCTGGCAAATTATGGGGTGCTGTGCTGCTCAGAAAGGGACGACCTCAGCCTTAAGTCCCTCAATAATAGAGCTCTGTGTGTGTGCTTTGGTCTTTTGATTTTCTGCTTTTCAGCATTCACTATCTCTCAATTTCATCAGATCCAGAAGGTTTGACGCAGCTTTTTGTGCAACTTGAATTAATAGCTTCGCACAAAAGTGGCAAAAGGCATTTGTAGGAGAATTTCTACTGTATCGAGGTTACTGTTCCCTGAGTACTGTGCCCCCACTTAGGACACCAAACCACCTCAGATTGGATAAGTACTCTAGTCACCTCTCATAGCTCTCCTAGGCTCTATATTCACCAATCTTCTGCTCAGCATGACAAAATAGCAGAATAGCTCTCTTTGAATTTTTTTTTTTCCTTCTGATTAGCATAGTACGACAGCTTTTGCACCTGTGAGAGAGCTCTTAGCCTGGCAGTATTCAGAGGGGAATCATATAGTGTTAAAAATACCTTGTTAGGGATATTAAAGAGAGAGAGCACTGTCAATTGCTCCCCCAGGCCATCTCCCTGTGATATTTAAATAGCATCTGTAACCTCTTGGACGGCTTGCTGAATTTAGTCTTCTTTTCTGGAAAACCACAGATTCTCTATATAGTTTTGCATTAGCAATGATGCTCTGATATTTTTAATATATTTTGAAAATCTTAGTTAGATCTTAGATAAATAGTGTGTTGTCCCTTTAACTCCCACCTGACTGCTGGCTGAGATGCAGAGGTTTTTTTTTTTTTTTTTGTGCGTGTTTGTGTGTGAGCGGGAGAGAGAGAAAGTGGATGGACTCCTTGAGCGCACACATCATGTAACCAGAAGAAAATATCCTATTAAAATGGAGATCTAACAACCTGCAGCCTCAATATTGCCACATGAATATTAACATTTACAGATATAAGAACACTTTGTCTCACCACAAGAATAAATCACAAATACCTTCAGCATTTTTCTAGACTTCATTTTCTGTGACCAATACTTGGTACATAATTTATTTTAAATGGTACAACTGAGGCCTAGATTAAACTTCATTTAATCCCTCTTATACCCCATTCTTATGCAGTAGTATGCCATGATGATGTCTTTCAGGTACATTAGTCCTGGATATTTATTCACTATTTTAAGCCAGTGAGACTTTATTTAATGTGATTTTGCCAGGATGTTTTAGAACACTCTCATCATTTATGTAGACTTGGGGATTGTCCTGTAATATCCAAGGCACTTTGGTCTGCTTATGAGTTTGTGATTGTGTTCATACACCATGTATTTGCATGTTTTACATCTTCCAACCTCTGCATTTTACGAAAAATGCAACTTTTTTTTTTAGTAAAGTGAAAGTGACGTGAAGGCCAATGTATGGTAACCCATACTTTGAATTTGTCATTTGCATTTAACCCATCCAAGTTAGTGCACACACATTAGAAGTTGTGAGTAGTGAACACACACACACTACAAACTGTGAACACACCCGGAGCAGTGGGCAGCCACTTTTGCTGCGGCGCCCGGGGAGCAGTTGAGGGTTAAGGGCCTTGCTCAAGTGCCCAACAGTGGCAGCTTGGTGGTGCTGGGATTTGAACTCATGACCTTCCGATCAGTAGCCCAACTTCTTAATCACTGAGCTACCACCGCCCCCTATGAATAACTGACAATTACTGGACTTTGATACTAACTGTAACCCCCTGGAGCCCCACCTCCATCTTCCCCATTGATATGAACTGACACCCCCTGGAAGCCACGCCACCTTCTTCCCCATTGATATGAACTGACACACACAGAAGCCTCACCTCCCTCCCACCATCTAAAGATTAGTCATTTTTTGGCCAGTGCTCTTCTCTTGACATGATTTTCCCTGCTTGAAAGATATGGCGGCATCACTTTCTGTCAATGTAAATGGCGAGTGATTTGAGTTTATTAATATGAAATATAATCTGGCCTATATATATATATATATATATACACACACATATACACATATATACATCTTATATACAATTAGCTAACATTAGATGAGTATATATTTAACATCTTTTAGCTTTATTTTTGTTGGGGATGCCTCTGAAATTTTTTCGTCCCAAAATGGTCATAAGCCAAAGAAAAGAAAGTATTCATGTAAACTTTTCTAATGTCCACTAACTAAGAGGTGAGTGGCACTACCTAACACTAACATGTGATTTAAAAAAAAAAAAAAATCACATTAAATATAAACAGTTTGTTAATATTACAACTGTGTATTCATGTGTCTCTTCACTGACAGCTGTGTGTTTTGTCCTGTGTGTAGATATGAGGATGAAGACCATCCTGAGGTTCCAATGCTGTTCAGAGATGTCCCCTCCCTACTCATTATCTTTGTGCTCACTATGCCTCAGCCACTACGCAAAGGTACCATGTTATTGCAGAGTCAGAATTTTCACTTTGCAGAGAGGTTGTAGAAAACAACTTCCACAACGCTTTCATTCACTTCATATCAGTGGCCAAAATAATCATCAGTCAAGTGTCTGGCAGCACCAGATCTCTGCCATTTCTCTCATCCATTATGCCTTCCTACTGGTTTCATCTCCACCCAAAAACTAACACCCCTATTTTAGTTGATCAGGAATCTTAAGGCAATGATTAGATGGTCAGATAGGCATGATTATGGTTGGAGCTAAAGTCTTCAGGAAGGTAGATCTCCAGGAACAGGGTTGCTGACCACTGCATTATGCCATTAACGTACACTGACTCTAGCTTGTAGAAAAATAAAACCTAATATTAGGCACTTACTGTTATTTAGAATGTTAACAGTGACATCCCGATTCTCAGTATGACTTAAAAGTCTTTTGAGACCTCAAAACAGTAATGAAGGAACTTAAATTTTGTGGAGTATACAGACTGGTCCATGCTATGTCTGGGCTTGACATTAAGCATTGTCATGTGGTTGTCCTTCAGACAAGTAAATTTGTCATTCAATTGTCCAAATAAAAGAGTTACATGCCCGGAGAGAAAAAGGGACATTTTTTTTCAGTTCTAGTGTAAATATAATTATTTATAAGCAATATACTCTCATCAGTGCTCTATCAGACGAAAAACGACGCGCTTTGTTGCTGTTGCCTGAGTTAAAGTCGACTTGAATTCTGGTCGCTTGTTTCTAAGCAACTGTTTGTTTAAACCTGCACTTTCCTGGTTTCCACTGTATATGCTCTAGATTATTTTCGGCAGCAGAAGAACGTGAACTTGGTTATAACTGACCGTATCACAAAGGCTATATCACAAATAAAGCCTATTATTATTATTATTATTATTAGTAGTAGTAGTAGTATTGTTGTTATTATTAAAAATTCACTTGTCTTGGACAAGCATTAATGTCAAGCCCTGTGTGTGTATTTGGCCGTGCAGATGTCTCTTTATCTGTCTGTTTGTGTGGTCATTCATGCTCATTCATTCTCTCTCTCCATTACTCTTATATTCTAAAAGCTGAGGGGAATGGCCCAAACTGCAGCAGGCTTATGGGAGCGGGTGGTTGAGAAAGAAGGGAGTAGGCCATGTGCACCTGAGGTCAAGTGCACAGCTTTGTAGAGCTCATCAGAAGGGCTGGTGAGGAGCACAGGAAAAAGTAAACACATGATTTCCAGTTTTGAGCCAAGATTTTGGGGTTGGGGTAGCTCCCTGTTTACCTTATTAAGTTTAATTTCTATACTGGCTGGCATCACTGTAGATATTTGGGATGGAAAATACACTATAGATGAGTCGATGTTTCAGGAATAAATCTTTGTAAACAGTATATAAATGAAATACATGCTACAAAACCATGGTTTGAATATTTCTCCATTCTTCCTCTACATGAAAATGTTCATTGTTTCCTATGTCAATCTGAAAAAAAAAATGCCTGTGCTATTTGCTCCTAAGTGCTTTCTTGCTCATCTAAGTGCGAAGTTGCATCTATTCTAAAAGCACTCTAGCAGATATGCCTCCCCGCCATCCCACCCCACCTGCCACTGAGCTTCAATTACTGCTCAAATGAAAATGACCAATGCGGAAAATGGCAGTAGCGTTTATGAGCGGAAATGAGTGCCCCAACCTAGACTGCAGCAAAAGGCAATTCAATGCCTTTTTTAAAGCTCATGTTTGAAGTATGTTACCCCTCCCTGCTCGTTGTGTCCTTCAGGTCGAGCTCAGGGGAACAATACTCAGTTTATATGTGTATGTGTCGATCCAGCATTGATCAGAGCCAGAATAATTGTCTTTACTCCACTCATCAGGAAATGGAGAATTGATTTTAACGCATCACTGTGAGACATGGGTGTGAATGAAGTCTTTTAGTAAAGCTACAGGGCTGAACAAATAGGTCAAGACTTGACCACGTGTGAACAGACATGCCCGCTGTCTGTGTGGTCCTCAAGCGAATGGCACAATAATGGAGTTTCATTGTGCTCCTGTCGGACTCCCTGAGATGGGCACTACTAATAGACGCACAATTTACCACCTTGTTCCACGCATGCATTCACACCATCAGACAACATAATTATCTTACACACATTCATCGCATTCACATTCATGATTGATACTTGTGTCTCAACGTTCACACTAGACAAGTCGTTCGGATCAGTTTGTGCTTTGCGGGCGTCCACTGTGCAGCTTTTTATTTTTTTATTTTTTTAAGTTCTGATGAGAAATAGTTGTAGCTATATAGATGTATATCGTGTGTGTGTGTTTATGTGTAAAAAAAAAAAATATATATATATAATATAATGACATACAGTACTGTGCAAAAAAAGTCTTCATTTTTTTTTGTACAAACTTTGTTATAGATTTTTTATTTTGTGACTTCTACATTATCAAGTCACAAAAAAAAACATTTTAGGTTCCCAAACATTAGTTTTCTAGCACATAATTAAATGTTATAGAAAAATGTTTGTATGTCATTAAAGACAGCAGCATATTATGTAAGCGACCACTTTTCAGACAAAAAACACAATGAAGGCTGCTGGGTTTTGCTGCAAAAATAAGAAGCAAGTGTAACAGTCAAAGTCTCCAGAAGAACTGTGTCTGGTTCTGCAAGATCCTCAATAAAACTTACCAGCTAATGTCCTTATAAAACTGCACAAATTGTACCAGAGACTACAATTTTATTTTTAAAGCAAAGGATCGTCGCTCCAAAAATGTCATTATTTTTGTAGGCATCTTTGCTCTACAGCATTTCTTTGCATGTGCCTAAGACTTTTACACAGTACTGCATATAAACTAGTAAAACACAAATTAAATAATGCATTACCAGCTTGTTTGATTTACATGTTATGTGCTAGGCTTCATACAAGATTTGTTGACAGGTTATCAAAGCAACTAAACTGTACTAGCTAAATAAACTACATAAGAGGCACCAACGATCTCTTCTACTATTTAAAGAGAGGACGTATATGTCAAGATAAGGTGGAAACACTGTTATAAGTTTTTCTTCCAGTTTTGTGCATCAGACAATAAAACTTATTGTAGCTAGGAACACAAGTTGTGAGAGGGGAACTGAAGAAATGTCAGACCACATGCGCCATAGGATTGGTCTGAGGAATTACTTGAGCCAGTCTTCTGGATTTGTTACTTTAATGGGACATAATTAATGGAGCTTTTCTCAATTATATGCAAATTAAGTAACTGTCATTTGTCACACTTGCCACTGAAATCACTGTTGTGTCATGCAGATATATAATTAGAAGTAGAAAATGTACAGTGGGTATAGAAAAGAATCACCCCCCTTTAAAATCATCACATTTTGTTGCTTTTCAGCCTGAAATGAAGACGGACACAGTTTTTGTTTTATCCAGCTGTATTTACTCAGTGCAACTTATAACATCCAAGTGAAAGATATAACACCAACATGCCAGGAAAAAAATTTAAAAAACAGAATCACTGAGTTGGAAAAAGGATCCACTGTATATTCGTTGCGTTGTTGCTTGATAGTATGAATAATGGGTGATGCTTCTATATTCTGTGTTGGAGTACAGTGGGATAGTGACTTTAGCTTTAGTGACTTTAGCGGCTCTAGTGTCAAGAAGAATGAACAGTTTAATAAATTCATGTTCATGAATTAACATAGGTCTTTTATAGGCTGGAATACAGCCACTGTAACCTGTACCATGTTTATTAGCCAACTTAATACACTTATGTTTTTGCCATTTATTATACGTCTCACTTTTGATGTGCCATGTTTGTTTGTCTTTGGCAGAACACTTCACATCAGTTGTGAAGGTGCTGTACACTCTGCTGTATACTCAGGCCCTGGCTGCTCTGTCTATTAAACTCAGCCCTGAGGAGAGACTGGCCTGGAGCAACAGCGGGGCAGGCAAGAAGGTAAGGCCAATAAGAACACTGACATGGTTTTCACAACCAGTTACAGTTAGTAGGAGTACTATAGGCAGCTCCATGGTTATAATTAGTGGCTAAGCATAAGGATAGCTAATGAGAACACACTGGCATGCATGCATACATAGAAACAGCACTGGTTATTTAATAAATTTCATTCAGAAACAGGACTTTGAGATTTATTCAGGTGGCTGACAGAATGACACAGAAAAACACTGTACAGCAGGGGGAAAATTTACTAGAGTTGTGTAATGTACTAATACAAAAATTATATATTAAGCAGGGATTTAACAGTGCTACAGTAATAAGCAAATTGGTATTTAAAAATGTCTTTGCACTTACCATGTATGTAGACACTGTGGATGAAGTAGAGCCTTGCAACATTTGTCTTAAAACAATTTAAGACTTAAACGCAGAGCGTCCATCATCATTACGGAGGTTTATCATTATCTGTAAGGACTGGTACATTAGCGCTCCACTCTATTAAATCTCAATTGGAGAAAGTGAGCCCATGGAATATAAATGATGAGACATCTGTGAGAAGTTGCTGATTGTCCTTCAGACTCCTTTATTCCCCATTATCCAGATATGCTTCTCTTTTTCTACAAATCATCTCCTTCCACGTACTTGTGTATATACTTATATATCTACTGAATTCACTATTGTTTGTGCATTTACAATGAACTTTTAAAAGTCATGGCATTATCTCCCCACAGTAAATACAAAGAACACCAGGTTTGTAGTGGAGATTGTGTAAAAAGAACCTATTGGATTAAAAAAAATACATTACAATACAATACATATGTTACATATTAAGCAAGATAAAAGCAAGACTTTCAAATATTGCACAATGCCTGTGAGTTTTATTCATGCATATTCATTTAGAATGTGCCATGACCTGCCGAAGTAAAGAAATGTAATGCTTTCTAACAATGTTGAGATTCATTGCATTGCTGATTATCAAAGCATTATATATTTTGTAGCACAGTTGTCTTTTCTGTTATTTGTGTGTTTAGGTATTACTATGTGGCATTACAATGTTTGTTTTTTTGTTTTGTTTTTCTTTTCTTTTTTTCTTCTATTTTCTTTTCTAGAACGTACCAAACTCAGACAAATCATGGGAGGCACTCCTGAGTCATGTGATCAGTGAGCTCACCAAGGTGAAGGGGGTCTATGACAACAACCCGAATGAGACCATGGTAAGAATACTTTGATCTAACCTTATTCCATATTATAATATATCCAGTTATATCCATATTATAATAATGTATTTACCATTGGAAGTACAAGTTTGTATTTGCACTCATGCAGAAGAGGCATCATCAGCATCAATCAGTAGCAGAGTAGAAATCCATGTGCTCATTATGGAAAAAAAAAAAACTATAGTATTACAGAGAGCTACAGTACATCACAAAAATACTAAGGGCAAAATGGATCAATATTCAGGACATCAAATTATCTTTGCAAAATTAAAGGTTTTTTTTTTTTTTTTTTTTTTTTTTTTCTCCTAGCTGAAGGCATTTCGTTCATATGTTGTATCAATACCATTCCACTGTGTCTTAGTACCTGAATAACACATCATTAATGGAAGGACATTTAAACAACAATGCGTTAATTTTTAAGTAGGGATTATGTCAGATCTGCGAGTTTGAAGATGTTTTGGCTTTATACCGCTCCTCATTCTGTCATTCACACCATTCTGATGAATACCACCATGGCTATTGTAGCCATGCTTTAGAGCTCCTGCTCTCCTCCAACTGATCGAATATATTTCCAATATCCATGAGACTGTTCCCAGTGGGATAAGTCATTGATAAGGTGATTTTATTTTCTTTCTCTCTGTAGTTGAGTTCGAGTGTATGGTCTCCTCAATCCATAGAGTTTACATTGCAACAATTCTGTTTGCCCTTCATGCGTCTGTCCTGTCTTCTTCAACATCACCTCTACGGGGACAATCTACCTGGCTGCCTGGTATTGTGACACACATATAGACACACTTCTCTATATACTGTCTTCATGTCAGGAATACATGCACACATATATTCACATGCATGCATAGGTGGTTGTATTGTCTCTGCTGGATTGGAAGGGTATCGAACCAGACACTGAACTGTGATTCCAGAGAATTCTGAATTGCCGTTCTAAGACCGACTGTTTGTTTTTCAGCTAGAGGAGGAGTTCTCATTGCTGGCAGGCGGTTTGGGCTTGCTGTCTGCTTTGTTTCAGCCCAGCACCTCCATGAACAGTGCAGTGTGCCTGGAATGGAACATCAATGCCTTCGAGCTCATCTCTCAATGGTGCTCTGAGCTCATCGGCCTGGCAGACAAGCCTTCACAGCAGGCCATGGTCAGCTACATTCACGCTTGTGTTGTTTATCATCTGTGAAATGATGTCGGGTTAACCAGAGAAGAAATTTTAATCGGAATATGTTTTGTTTTTTTGCAGTCTCTGTTGGTGCAGGACCCTCACTGGTCCGCTCCTCATCTGCTGCAGCTTCCCGACAACTACAACACTATCTTCCAGTACTACCACAGGAAGTCCTGCACTGTGTGCAATAAGACACCCAAGGACCCAGCTCTGTGCCTTGTGTGTGGAGCGTTCGTCTGTCTCAAGGGCCTCTGCTGCAAACAGCAGGGTGTCTGTGAGTGTGTGCTGGTGAGTGCTGACTCTCTATAGGTTCGCCCATCATTTGAAGAATTGAAACCTCCTCACACACCCCCAATCACAGAGTGTAAACATCAGGTCCATATTACAGCTCTTACGGTGTTCAACAAGCATATAAACATGTTTTGATCCAAACACTCATTGGTAGTGAATGAGGCTGTAAACGGAAAGAAATGAGTTTGCATACAGCTGAAGCAAAACTGCTTTAGCAGGCTATCTGTGGAAAGCTGAGTAAAGCAAGTTAAAAGTATAACTACTAAGCAGAAATAATAGTATAATTATCAAATTGTAGCATCTTTGTAAACGAGCATGAACAGCTTGAACTGTTGTAATAGGTATGGATGCTTAGAAAAAAATTATAATATCTGAAGATAATTTCTGTTTTTCAATAGCACTCTCAGCACTGTGGAGCTGCAACAGGGATATTCCTCCTAATAAATGCCTCCGTGATCATCATCATCCGTGGTCATCGATTCTGTCTGTGGGGGTCTGTTTATTTGGACGCTCACGGAGAGGAGGACAGAGACCTACGGTAAGAACACTCACGTTCACTGTTGACAAATGAAATGCACCAGAATAGATGCATTAATATTAATATTTTGTTTGGTTTTATCGTTGAACCTACTCATGTGTGAAATGTTAACGTTGATCGTGTTTGTGTGTAGTCGTGGCAAGCCTCTGTTCCTGTGTGACGAGAGATACCGTGTGCTGGAGCAGCAGTGGGTGTCGCACACCTTTGACCACATTAACAAGCGCTGGGGTCCCCACTACAATGGACTTTAACACACACACACACACACCCCAAACCCAGAGGAGCCAGATCACAGTGGGCATCAGTGCCAGCCTCTCTATCTCCTTTTGATATACGTTATCATGTAATATAAAAACAATGCTGTGAGTGAATTGCTGCTACAGCCTTGGTTATGTGAAGTTTAGTGTACAATCATGCCTAATGACTAACAGAGTGTGCGTGTGTGTGCGTGTGTGGCTTTTTTTTTTAATGATTTTTGGTGGATTTGAAAGGGGAAGAGATTTTATCTTATGTTTTTGGGACTGGCTCACCGTGAAAGCACAAATTAGCCCAATCCTGAGTGCATTTATTTGAGTGCTGTTTGGTCACACCTCTCAAAAACATGCCACTGTTTAGCGCATTGGAGAGTAAAACTCCACAGATTGCTGGTGTGTCTGAAGCATATAGAAAATCTACACGTCCACAGCCTACTGTTTAAGTGGATATCTCGGCCATCAGGAAAAATGTGGCATTCGGTTTCCCTTAACCGCTAACTAAACAGAGGTACCAGACTGGCACCAGATATCATGATCAACCATCATCATAACCCCACAACAAATGCAGTGGGTAAGCATTGTCATCCTACATGCTCATAACTCAGGCCTTTAAATGCTCATATGGGATAAAAGTATTGTGTAAGTGGAGCTTCCTTGTTCCACAGAAACCACTGAATGGTAGAACAATAATTACTTTGCCCATCGAGGCCTAGTTGCATCCATCCTCAGGAATTTTCTTTTCTGTAGTTAAAGAAGAACTTTTAATATTTAAATAAATGTTGCTATTTGATGTTGATAGTTAATTATATCATTGTACAAATTATTTTAGGTTTTGGCAGAAAGTGATGGCAGTCAGCTAGCTCTTTGCAGTTGAGGCTGCAGAGACTTTGTAGCAACCTTGCCAATCATACAGCTTTTCTCAGCTGAACCAGTTAAATCACAGTACTACTGGCTAAAAGCTGGAGTAAACGTTTCCCTACTAAAATGTGGCAGCATTTCATATAGCCAGTAATACTGGTAGTCATGTGATGTTTCACAGAGGCATCCAAAATTGCTATAGCCATCCCAAATCATGTAGTTCTTTTATTGTCTATTCTAAAGAAGTCCAGTGTCCCTGGTGCATTCACAGTTTGTATTTAGAATGTGTTTAGAAAATGCACTCCATTTGTTTCTTGATGAGTCTGTTGTAGTATTTATTTTTACATCAACATCCATGACAATGTAATTGTACTAGCATAAAGCGATCCTCCAAAAAGGAAATCGTTGGTCATTTTCATGTATGCCATAGTCCACCTTTTTTCCTGCTCTGTTTAGAGCTCAAAACAAATATTTCCAAGGGTTTAAATGGTTAACAGGTTAGCAGGTTTAAATGACTCACTTAAGTTGTGAATTATATTTGCTTAAAAAAAAACAGAGTAATATTTCTTTATAAGATGGTGGATTCTTTTCCAGTGGCCAGGATTTAAATTGGGCCTTAAAAAGTCATCAACAAGGATTTAAAATGTAGTTGAAATTTTTTTTGCATAGGTATTCTACTTTTATATTAATGTCTAGCCCCCTTCATTTGTTCTTATTTAATACATACAAGAAATTATTTCATAATATTTATTCTAAGATGTTTTTGTATGGGATATGTTAAAAAAAAAAAAAAAAAAAAAAAAAAAAATCACTTATGATGAGTTTTAGTTTCTTTATATTGTTAAAAAGAAATGTTCTGTTGATGTGTGTTTCTCACTCCTGTGAGTTTTCTCACAGAAACTGATGATAGTCTCAAATGAGTGATTTTCACACATGCTTCAGAATGCAATCTGTTTCAGACTTTGAAACAAGATTGAGGATCTCAGTGCTGTGTGAATTTTTATTTTTTCCCTTCTACCCAATTTGCAAAGTCCCTTTTCTAAGTACATTATATTAAGAAGGAGTCACCAGTGAACACCAAAAAGCATGTTTGGTTTTGTTCTTCACCACCTTATTAGGTATTGATTCACAGTGCTGCACTTACACAATGCTGGAGGGAAATGCCAGGCACTTAAATTCTTAGTTTCTGTCCTTCTCTTGTCTTGAAATCTTGCATGCTGCTGTTTTCTTCTCTTTTTATTTTCTCATTTTCTTCCTCAGCCCAAATATTGTATAATTGGACAGAGTTTTTTGCAAAAAGTAATGGGTATATATTGGAATGTTCTGTGTGTGGTGTGAGGTGAGTGACTGACAGAAGCAGAAATACAGTACATTACTGTAGGTGCTGATTCAGACTTTCAGATTGCAAATCAGAAAGGGTGGCAGACATTTAATGCAAAATGTAACATATGTGAATAAAATATAACAATACTCTGACATGCTTGTATTAATTTCTTTTCAGTCAAGGTTCCCAGTTCTGTGCTGATTAATTTTCACTACAAGTAATGAACTTGTAATGAGGTCAGGCGATCTCGAGGTGATGGGGTGAACGCTTTTTTGTTGCACCCCTGAAAGTGGAACATTTATTTATTTATTAATTAATAATTATTTTTCAACATTCAAGCTAAGAAAACATGCATTTAACTATTCAAAAATGTGTTGGCCTTTTGTTGTTTTTTTTTAAACACAAGATTTCTTGGTGGCATTTTGTTTTAAAGTGAATAACAGGGTTGTGGTTATTAGTATCCATGCAAATGACTAAGGGCTCGCTAATGGTTTACTTGAAATTCATTTTGGAATTAATAATTTTGATTCATATTTTTCAGAAAATATTAACCATTATTCCAAAAATAAGGATTCTCATTAGAACTCCTATTGTTAAGTAATAGTTAATGTAATTAGGGTGACTGGTTTTGTAATTCAAATGACCTCACCATTGTCAATGTTGTCAAGTAACAGAAATGAGTGAATGTGTAATGAGTAAGGGACAATTAAAATGTGCATTTTCCAGAACCTATAATGGATGAGTTTAATAATAATGGAGATTTTTCAAGCATGAGCTGTGAAAGGGATTCAGTTGATTTGTGCTAATGCAGAAACAATTTTAGAGTCTTTTTTTTTTTTTTTTTTTTTTAGTGTAGTTGTGCTGTAAAGGTGTATGGTGGCTTAGTGGTTAGCATGTTTACCTCGCACCTCCGGGGTTGATTCCTGCCTCCGCCCCATGTACGCAGAGTTTGCATTTTCTCCCCAAGGTTCATGGGTTTCCTCTGGGTTCTCCAGTTTCCTCCCCTGTTCCAAAGACGTGTGTTGTAGGTTGATTGGCATTTCCAAATTGTTGTGAGATTGTGCTCTGCAACCCTTCCAGGGTATCCTGAGTCCCCTGGGATTGGCTCCAGGCTCCCCGCGACCCTGTGAAGGATAAGTGGTACAGAAAATGGATGGATGGATCTGAAGCATGCACATAGGTTGCTTTGACTCATGGTTAAAATGTCTTTCACTGTGCAAACATATTTGTAAATCTAATATGAGTGGGACTGGGACACAGATGGCATGTAACCCATAGGTTATATACATATAGTGCCCTCCACTAATATTGGCACCCTTGGTAACTATGAGCAAAGAAGACTGTGAAAAATTGTCTTTATTGTTTAACAAAGATATTTTGTTTGGATAAACCTGTTTTGTTTGCAATTGTTTGATATCCATGAGAGCAGAGTATTTTTGTGTTTTTTTTTTTTTTTTTTTTTTTTCTTAACAAAAGATCAAAAAGGTGACTTAAAAAAAACTAACTTCTGCAATTCTCCAGCTGTGATCCTTGGAGATTTTTTGGCCACTTGAACCATCCTCTTCACAGTGTGTTGAGACAATATAGACACGTCCAATTCCAGGTTGATTCATAACATTTCCTGTTGACTGGAATTTCTTAATTATTGCCCTGATGGTGGAAAGGGGCATTTTCAGTGCTTGTGCTATTTTCTTATAGCCACTTCCCATTTTGTGAAGCTCAACAACCTTTTGCCACACATCACAGCTATATTCCTTGGTCTTACCCATTATTATGAATGACTAAGGGAATTTGGCCTATGTGTTACCTCATATTTATACCCCTGGTTGAACAATTTCCTGTTCTTAGTCACCCAGTTGTACTAAAAAAAAAAATAAATAAATAAAGCAAAATATCAGTGGGAATATACTTCAAATGTATTTTTCTTATATTAATTCATAGGGGTGCCAATAATTGGTGCACACCTATATATCTATATTATATTATATTATATTATATTATTTCTTTTTGGACAAACCTGTATTGTGTTTGCAGTTGTTTGATATCCATAAGAGCAGAGTATTTTTGTGAATATTTTGAACAAAAGATTAAACAATAAAGACAATTTTTCACAGCCTTCTTTCCTCATATTTACCAAGGGTGCCAATATTTAGTGGAGGGGACGGTATGTGTGTAATGTCTCTATGGATATTATATGGATTAGAGATATGTATTAGAGTCAGTTTTCCTCATTTCCTTCCAGATCAGTGATCCAGTAACAGGGCCTGAATAGAGAAGGGATGAGTTTTGGGGTCACAACACAATAGCTGCTTATTTGGCCTTGGCTGCTGTGTCTCATTAGTTAAGCTAACCTGAGATAGCAAGCGATATCTGGCCTTTGCTTTTACGTCAAAAACCTTTCAGAAATGAGTGCAAAGGTTATTTTTTCTTCTGGTAATAAGCCTGTTGTTTAATACATAAGCACTAGGAACTTTGTCAGCATTCTTTCTTGATATTCACCCTGTAAATAAATCCTGCATGAAGCCCTCTGATTTTTCCCTCAGTGCCTTGTTGCTGTGGTTTGACGCCAATAAGAGCGCTATTCAACAGGACCTTCAGGTTGCTATTATTATAGTCATTATGTATGAGTCTTGGCGTTAGGTGATTTGTAATTTCACTAATTGTGTGTGTGTGTGTGTGTGTGTGTGTGTGGAGCTGTGGGACTGGCAGTATGGTAACCGTGGTGCGCTGCACAGCTTCCTCTGTCAAAGCTTCTTCTCACATTCCACTCAATTATTAACCGCAATGAAAAGCCTTGAAAATCACTTCGGCAATGTTAGGACACGGCCATGGCAGGTGAGTCTGATCTCCAGAAAACCACCTTTTGACTGCTGAACATAAAATTTGTGTGGCTTCTGCTAGAACAACCTGCGGCACTAGTCTATAGGGACTCTTGTACCTGGTGTTATGCTGAAGATAAATAAGCTTCACACGTTATAGGTGCATGGTATAATATATGCCTTTTAAAATCACTTCTGCTTATTTTTGAAGGACATGTAAATGGAAGAGTTGATGCAGTCAAGAATGGGTAAGTAAAATGCATTTGTTTGTATGTATTATTTCTATGCTGAAAGCACTCATGGTCATGTGGATATATATATCATTTTTTTTATCATTATGTTTTTTCTCTAATTATTTGTGTTCACTATTATGACCTTGATTTGCCGTCTTCAGTATTTTGAGGACTGGCATATTTTTTTCTCCTCCTCCTCATTATCATAGCATTTTCCTCTTGTGCTGCAACTGGCCACTTGGTTGGGAAAGATTTCTGCAAATAGTACATTATAGTCTGCCAGGTGTGGTTTATTCTAAAATCAGATGTTTCAGGGCATTATTATTTGGTTAACTGAGAGGCTTTCTTCATAGAATGTTTTATGGTTCAGCTCCCCAATTCTAAGATATTATCTCTCTTACGAGAAGATCAAGAGAACAGGTGGTGCCACTCTGCTGGGCATAATGTCTGCATTTGGGATACAGTTCTGAGTGGAGTAAAGTGTCTAATTGCAGGATGTGTGATGAGGCTTTAGCAGGAGAGACTGTATTTGCTGTGAGGAGTTTGAGGTTTTGTACCCTCTGTCCCCTGTGTTCTAGTTCCACAAGTGCTTGACTCCTTCTGTTACTTATTTTTATACTACATGTACAACTGTGTAGCTAACGCTAAGGGATTGTTGTGTTTTTTATTTTTGTTTTTTATTCCATGCATAGGCTGGCTAACTCGGACGGAACAGACGAGAAAGAATTATACCATCTTCACGGCAGGATATGGTGAGCAAGAAAAGCAGAGACTGATAATCTACACTGTGCAAACAAGTTTGTCTCGAAGTTATTCATTATTTAAATGCCATTTTTATTTACACTTATACCCTTATCATCCACTTTATTAGGAACACCTGAACATTCATGCAGTTGTTCTAATCAATCATGTGGCAGCAGCGCGATGCAAAAAATCATGCAGATACAGGTCAAGAGCCTCAGTTAAAGTTCACATCAAACATCAGAATGTCAGGTGTTTCCACCCACAGAACTATCGCTCACTCAGTGTTTTTTGTTTTTTGCACCATTCTGTGTAGAGATTGTTGTGTGTGAAATCAGCAGTTTCTGAAATACTTAAACCAACCAATCTGGCACCAACAACCATGCCATGGTTAAAGTCAAAAACTCACATTTTCCCCCATTCTGATGTTTGATGTGAACATTAACTGAAGCTCTTGACCTGTATTGGCATTATTGTATGCATTGTGCTGCTGCCACGTGATTGGCCGATTGGTTAAATGCATAAATGAGCAGGTGTCCCTAATAAAGTGGATGGTGAGTATATCTTTTGTATATGATTTATCCTGTGCGACTAACTAGTGAGGCAGAATCCAAGCTTAGAGACTCTGGACTAGGATTTTTGTCCTAATGTGATTTTAAAAAAACAACAACAAAAAAAAAAGCAACACTTTTTTTAATAAGGACTTTTCATTGAGGTGTTTATCCTCATTGGGTACTGTAGTACTGACTGCGTAATGTAATCCCAGATATCCCTCTCTCTTTCTCTGTCTCTCATTCTCTAGTATCAAATTTCCCCTTGTGCCATAACCCCTTGCTGAGATGTAGTGCACCCTGTGGCTTACTATTAATAGTCATTGAATACCTTTTTAATGAATGAAAAGAAACAGTCAAGTCTGAAATTATTAGCACTCCTCTATACTCTGAGGGTCAACTGGGATACTTAATTTTATTCTAACAAAAATCATTCTCATTAGAATGCCTATTTTTAAATAATAGTATTTTCCCTTAAATATGTGACATATGTGGTAACCTTACTTATGCCCATAAAGCATGTTTAAAATAAATGCAAAGAAATGGGTCATCCTTTAAAAAAAAAAAAAAGAAAAAAAAACTTTTTTTTTTCTCTCAGTCTCCAGAAATTATTTTTGAGAAGAAAAAAAAAAAAGAAGATCCAGAGGGATCCCAAGTGACACAACAGAAAAGCAATGACACTGCCATCTGTGGCCAAGAGCCAAGGGAGCAAAATTAGCCGTATAGTCTCTGGGTGGCTCTTTCCCTTGTAGATCACAGAGACACTAGCCAATTGTAAGTGTCTCTGAGGCCATGTATGCGGAAGAGGCTATTTTTCTCCCAGTGTTATGCTTCCCTGTGAGCATGAGCAGCAGTGTAAAGATGTGATTGGCTGGTTTCACATCCTTCTTGGAGGAACCATGTGAAGCCTTCACCCGATTAGTAGCTGTTGTATGATCAGGGAAAGCTGGCTCGTGAGTGGGAATTGGCAGGTGACCAAACTATGGAGAAAATCGAATAAAATCACACATGTAAAACACCATCATCCAGCACCATCGGGAAAACAAAAGAGCTTTCAGCACAAAAGCACTGCATGGTAATGCATATAAAATACACTAGTAGTTGCAAGACCATTAAGCACAATTTATGCGTAATTTACAAAGGCAAAAAAAAGAACAGCTGAAAATTTGCCAAGAAGAGGACACTTCACAGGTAGTTGCTTTTGCCAGGATGGTCACCAAGTACTTTTATCAAGGTACTTTTACCTAAGACTATAAAGGAACTTGAAAAGTTCTGCATGGAGGAGTGTCCTTGTACAGAACTATCTCCAACTTTGTAACACATCACAAGAAGAAGGTCAAGGCTGTTATTTTGTCCAGAATCTTCAACAAATATGAATAAGCAGAGGTGGACAAAATACACAACTCCATTACTTGAGTGAAAGTACAGATACTACTGGTCAAATATTACTATTGTTGTATGTAATACTTGCAATACCTTATGCCTCTGAAGCAACCTACTAAATACACTGACTAGCTTGTAGTATTTGTGGAATAAATAGCTTTTAGATTGTTACAAAACCTATAGAAATGATAACTGCTCTCTCTGGCTCAGCAGCAGCAC
This sequence comes from Cranoglanis bouderius, assembly GCA_023630585.1. Taxonomy (NCBI): domain Eukaryota; kingdom Metazoa; phylum Chordata; class Actinopteri; order Siluriformes; family Cranoglanididae; genus Cranoglanis; species Cranoglanis bouderius. The sequence continues at coordinate 17,307,221 of CM042535.1, read as the reverse complement.
CAATGCAGATTGAATGTTCAGGTGTGATTTTTGTCAAAGGTTTAATAGACAGGCGAAACATTATCATTTAGGAAAGAGATCGTGTGGGTGTTTGAATCGAGATCCTGATCTTTTTATGATTAATCGTGCAGCTCTACACATAAATATAGTAATTATGCAAGGTAACAAATAAAAACTATAAAAGTTACAAGATATTAACTTATTTAACTCTTAAACTCATTTGCATTTGAATTCACACTTTTGCATGCTAACTAACGTCATTGTCGAACCTTATATATGTAAGTGGTGTATCCACAAGGCTATGGCAACTTGGCGGGCAAATCCATAAATCATTTGTCCGACCATACTTCATACTGACACTTTAGCTGTAAAGCACAGACAATTTCAAGCTTTCACAAGAAATTAAAAGTTTACATGCTGTCCAAACTGCGGAAGCATATTGAGATGAGTTTGAAGGCTGTGATTTGCTATGTTTTAGGCAAATAAAGCAAACATTTAAAACGAAAAGAATCTTTGACCTTTTCAGAAAACTGGAACATACTTTATAAGTATGGCCATGGGTGCGCGCACTGCGCCGAGGAACCATCTTCTTCCATTTTGCCACCTGATCAGTGTTCAAAAAATGCTGGGAAATCATTGAACTTCACAACACGTGACCCTTCAAGAGTGATTATTGATAGGTTATCTGTCACCTGCAAAAAAAAAAAACAATCGCGTTTTAGAGAAGAAGAAAAAAAAAATCATCCACTGATTTTCAAAGCTGCTACATAGTAACGACTTTCGACCTTGATAGAAATGCAGTGGAGTGAAAAGTACGATATTTCTCTTTCAAATGTAGTGAAGTTAAAGTCACAAGTTTCCAGGAAAAATAATACTCAAGTAAAGTACAGATACTCAAAAAGTGTACTTAAGTACTGTACTCAAGTAAATGTACTTCGTTACTGTCCACCTCTGTGAATAAGTACCATTCACCAATCATATATAACATTAAAACCACCTGCCATCTTGTTTCCCCCTTGTGGTGCCAAAACAGCTCTGACCCTTCGAGGCATGGACTCCACAAGACCTCTGAAGGTGTGCTGTGGTATTTGGCACCAAGAGGTTAGCAGCAGATCCTTTAAGTCCTGTAAGTTGCGAGGTCTCCATGGATCGCACTTTTTTGTCTAGCACATCCCACAGATGCTCGATCAGATTGAGATCTGGGGAATTTAGAGGCATAGTCAACACCTTGACCTCTGTCATATTCCTCAAACCATTCCTGAACAATTTTTGCAGTGTGGCAGGGCACATTATCCTGCTGAAAGAGGTCACTGTCATTAGGCAATACTGTTGCCATGAAGGGGTGTACTTGGTGTGCAACAATGTTTAGGTAGGTGGTACATGTCATAGTAACATCCACATGAATGCCAGGACCCAGTGTTTCCCAGCAGAACATTGCCCAGAGCATCACTTTGTCTCTGCCAGCTTGCCTTCTTCCCATAGTGCATCCTAGTGCCATCTCTTCCCCAGGTAAGCGATACACACTGATCAGCCGTAACATTAAAGCCATCGACAGGTGAATAACATTGATTATCTCATTACAGTGGCAGCAAGTGAACAGTCAGTTCTCCAAGTTGATGTGTTGGAAGCAGTGAAAATGGGCACGTGTAAGGATTTGAGTGACTTTGGCAAGGGCCAAATTGTGATTGCACATTGATGCATATGGGGAGCAAAGGCTAGCCTGTCTGGTCCAATCCCACAGCAGAGATACTGTAGCACAAATTGCTGAAAAAGTTAATGCTGTCTATGATAGAAAGGTGTCATAACACACAGTGCATCACGGCTTGCTGACCGGTCAGAGTGCCCATATTGACCCCTGTTCACCACTGAAAGTGCCTAAAATGGGCATGTGAGCATCAGAACTGAACCATGGAGCAATGGAAGAAGGTGGCCTGGACTGATGAATCAACTTACAGGACTTAAAGGATCTGCTGCTAACGTCTTGGTGCCAGATGCCACAGCACACCTTCAGAGGTCTAGTCTAGTACTCCATTTTCTAGTACTGTGAAAATGTATTTGCCCCCATCCTGATTTATTCTGTTTTTGTGTATATCTCATACTAAATAGTTTTAGATCTTCCAACAAAATACAACATAAAACAAAGGCAACCTGAGTAAACACAGTACAGTTTTTATTATTGTTATTTTTTTTTTATTGAAGCAAAAAAGTTATCCAACACCTATCACCCATGTGAAAAACTAATTGCCCCCTTAAACTTAAATTCTGGCTGTGCCACCTTTAGCAGCAATAACTGCAACCAAACGCTTCTGATAACTGGAGATCAGTCTTTCACAGCACTGTGGTCCACTCTTCTTTGCAGAACTGCTTTAGTTCAGCCACACTTTAGTTCATGCCACAGCGTCTCAGTTGGTTCAAGTCAGGACTTTGACTAGGCCGCTCCAAAATGTTAATTTTGCTTTTTTCATTCAGAGGTGGACTTACTCCTATGCATTGGATCATTGTCTTGCTGCATAATCCAGTTGCGCACACCATCACACTGCAACAACAATGATTGTATGATGTATGATGTTCTTTTTGTGGAATTCGGTGTTTGGTTTATGCCAGATGTAACGGGACCCCTCTGTTCCAAACAGTTCCACTTTTGACTCCTCAATCCACAGAACAGAAATCATCAAGGTGTGTTTTGGCAAAATTCAGATGAGCCTTACTCTTCTTCTGGCTGCTAACCCAGAAGAACATTAAGTTTTAAGTAGTTTTCGCCTCTCCACTCTTCCATGGATGCCATTTTTGCCCTGTTTCTTTCTGATAGTGGAGTCACGAACAGTGACCTTTATTGATGCATGAATTCTCTGGGTGTACCAGGGTCCCACTGGTTTCTGCCAGGTCTGAGCTGATGGCACTGCCGGACATCTTCCAGTTGCAAAGGGAAGTAAGCGTGATGTGTCTTTCAGCTGCTACAGTAAGTTTCCTTGGCTGACCACTGCATCTACGGTCCTCAACGTTACCTGTTTCTTTGTGCTTCTTCAAAAGAGCTTGGACAGCACATCTGGAAACCCCTGTCTGCCTTGAAATTTCTGCCTGGGAGAGACCTTGCTGATGCAGTATAACTACCTTCTGTCTTGTTGCTGTGCTCAGTCTTGCCATGGTGTATGACTTTTGACAGTAAACTGTCTTCAGCAACCTCATCTTGTTAGCTGAATTTGGCTGTTTCTCACCCAGTTTTATTCCTCCTACACAGCTGTTTCTGTTTCAGTTAATGATTTGTGTTTCAACCTACATATTGAATTGATGATCATGAGCACCTGTTTGGTATAATTGTTTAATCATAAACCTGACTGTATGCCTACAAAATCCCTGACTTTGTGTAGATGTATTACTTGGCATACATCACTCTGTGTTGGAAAAAGTTCTCAAAACATCATTACATATTATTTTCTCATTTTCATGAAGGATGCCAACAACTCTTGAGTTGAATGTAGTCATTTATCATGCATGATTTATTCAGTGCTAACAATCTGCAGTGTGTACAGTGGGGGGAAAAAAGTATTTAATCCCCTGCTGATTTTGTATGTTTGCCCACTGACAAAGAAATATTCAGTCTATAATTTTAATGGTAGGTGTATTTTAACAGTGAGAGACAGAATAACAACAAAAAAATCCAGAAAAACGCATTTCAAAAAAGTTATAAATTGATTTGCATTTTAATGAGTGAAATAAGTATTTGATCCCCTATCAATGAGCAAGATTTCTGGCTCCCAGATGTCTTTTACACAGGTAACGAGCTGAGATTAGAAGCACTCTCTTAAAGGGAGTGCTCCTAATCTCAGCCTGTTACCTATATATAAAAGACACCTGTCCACAGAAGCAATCAATCAATCAGATTCCAAACTCTCCACCATGGCCAAGACCAAAGAGCTGTCCAAGGATGTCAGGGACAAGATTGTAGACCTACACAAGGCTGGAATGGGCTACAAGACCATCGCCAAGCATCTTGGTGAGAAGGTGACAACAGTTGGTGCGATTATTCACAAATGGAAGAAACACAAAATAACTGTCAGTCTCCCTCGGTCTGGAGTTCCATGCAAGATCTCACCTTGTGGAGTTTCAATGATCATGAGAATGGTGAGGAATCAGCCAAGAACTACACGAGAGGATCTTGTTAATGATCTCAAGGCAGCTGGGACCGTACTCACCAAGAAAACAATTGGTAACACACTACGCCGTGAAGGACTGAAATCCTGCAGCGCCTGCAAGGTCCCGCTGCTCAAGAAAGCACATGTACAGGCCCCTCTGAAGTTTGTCTGAATGATTCAGAGGAGAACTGGGTGAAAGTGTTGTGGTCAGATGAGACCAAAATCGAGCTCTTTGGCATCAACTCAACTAGCCGTGTTTGGAGGAGGAGGAATGCTGCCTATGACCCCAAGAACACCATCCCCACCATCAAACATGGAGGTGGGAACATTATGCTTTGGGGGTGTTTTTCTGCTAAGGGGACAGGACAACTGCACCGCATCAAAGGGACAATGGACGGGGCCATGCACCGTCAAATCTTGGGTGAGAACCTCCTTCCCTCAGCCAGGGCATTGAAAATGGGTCGTGGATGGGTATTCCAACATGACAATGACCCAAAACACACAGCCAAGGCAACAAAGGAGTGGCTCAAAAAGAAGCACATTAAGGTCCTGGAGTGGCCTAGCCAGTCTCCAGACCTTAATCCCATAGAAAATCTGTGGAGGGAGCTGAAGGTTCGAGTTGCCAAACGTCAGCCTCGAGACTTTAATGATTTGGAGAGGATCTGCAAAGAGGAGTGGGACAAAATCCCTCCTGGGATGTGTGCAAACCTGGTGGCCAACTACAAGAAACGTCTGACCTCTGTGATTGCCGTCAAGGGTTTTGCCACCAAGTGCTAAGTCGAAGGGGTCAAATACTTATTTCACTCATTAAAATGCAAATCAATTTATAACTTTTTTGAAATGCATTTTTCTGGATTTTTTTGTTGTTATTCTGTCTCTCACTGTTAAAATACACCTACTATTAAAATTATAGACTGATCATTTTTTTGTCAGTGGGCAAACGTACAAAATCAGCAGGGGATCAAATACTTTTTTCCCCCACTGTATCTAGTTTTATATTCATTTGAATAGACACAATCATATCTGTTAAATCACATACTACACATATAGAGCGTACAGTAGCATAGACCAGAGATGAATACTGAGTCACTGAGTATGCTGAGGCATCAAGGTTTAATTCTGAATGATGCTGACTGATAGAGAATGACGTTTACTGTGCGAGAGGGTTGGGCTGTGATGTGCCATTGTGTACTGCTGTTGTTTTCACCCAGGTCCTTTTCCCACCTGTTCTTCATTCTTCATGTGTATTCTCCATGGACCTGAGCTCATAGCAACATGGCCACTGTTTATCGCTGGAGCAGAGCTGCTGGGTTTGGTCTGTCTCTGAGCTTTTGTCAGTGTGGATGGGATACAATAAAATATGAACAATTTAGTTGATAAATTTATCAGAAAGCTGCAGGTGAAAATGGAACACCAATAATCTTGATGCATGTTTAACATATTCACATGAGATATTTGGTTCGATTGTAGTGTCATAGAGCAGTGTGAAGTGGAATTTTAATGCATCATGAGTTTTTGCTGATGTTTGAAAAACACAGCATGCATTTTATCTTAAAATGACAGTTCAATGTAGCTGATTTTGCAGTTATTGGCGCATTCTGGATGTTTTAGTACATGGGCACATTTTCTACACTACGCATGTATATCAAGCATGATTATTGCATCTAATGGCACCTGTGTTTCTTGTAAACATTTCATATGAATGCATGTATGTGTATGTCTATGTGTAAGTAACCTGAGTGTACCATATTATGCTCCTTTATGACTGGCTACATCTCTCCTTTGAATATTTAAAATAAGATCACATTTCACATTACAATTTAATGAACTATTCATGAAAGCTGATTAGCATCATTTAGGCTCGACACATTTGCACCTTAGATACACACACGTACACATACACAGTCATTTCAGCAACGTGGTAGAGAAGAACCTGACAGGAATAAGGTCTGTTGTATTTCTTTTTGTTTTAATTATTTTCTCCTAAACTATTCTAATCCACAATGTGTTTGTCTGGTGAAACTATGGTGAGCTTTAGAACTGCAAGTTATTATATGGACCTCCTCACTTTTATCTTTAAATATGTAAGATTCTATTAGTATCTTACTGATTTTTTGTGTGTGTAGGGGAATATTAATGAAGGAGATACTAGCAAGATGATCGTACGTATTATGTAGTGCATATTATACAACTTTCACATGAACTGCTTATAATTTGAGGAAGTATAACGCATTTGTAGTCACTTTGAGACTTCTGAGAACTAATAGCAATAATGAGATTTCATGTTTATGTTTACAAGTTAATGAGTATTAATTTGACCAGAAGTATACTGTTTATAGTTTACTATTTCAGCAATTTTAATCTTTGTAGAAAAACAGTGTTGTATTAAAGTTGTTTTCCTTAAAGTTGTTGTGGTTTATAGGCCTTGAGCAGTGTTGCCTGTGGGTTTGTGTAAGTTAATATTGGGGTATCGGATGATCCTGCCACTGTGCTCAGACAGATGCTGTGAGCAACACGACCCTCTTGCAAAAACAATAGTGTGTCAGAGACGCACAGTGACTGAGGCCACAGTGTTTTATTTGATGATTTAGTGCCATGTATCCAAATATTTTATTCAGGCTCAATTGAAAAGCCAACTTTGAGTTGTTTAAATGTACCTGCTGTAACTTTGTAGCTGTAGCTTTGTGCCCTTTGGAAGGACTGTATTTTTGTCAGTGCAAACTGGTCTGTATTTTGTGTTTTGTATTATGTATTTTTTTCATTTCCAGGAATTTAATGTGTTTTACTGCATTTTGGTAGTGTTTTGATCAAAAGGATGATTTTAGACCTCCATCTGTACTGTACTTAATGGGTTTTGCTTCGAGGACAGAGTGTGTTTTCTGGATTGTCAAAAATGGACCCATTAGAGACATCCGTCATAGGTTAGGCTGCACTTACCATGTCCCTCCCAGCAAATAAATGAGAACTATGAAATATCCATCTCCCAGAGTACAACACCCGCCATCACTCACTCTGTCCTCCGGTGTGATTCGTAATTCTGCCCGAGTCGCTGAGCGTGCACCATTTACCTTCTCCACTTCAACCTGCATCCTAAGTAAATGCGGCTGTACGTACCAGTACACATATACATACGGGTCATGTACCAGCGCACATATACATCATACACATCCAAGAACGTAGTTTCAAAATGTGCTGCATCTTCAGCAGTAGAAAAATGCATCACTGGTTTATCTGGAAATATATTTTATGCGTTATGTATAGCATCGGTCACGTTGGTTTGAGATGTTAGGCCTGTCGCTTGCTCTCACAGGTTTGATAAGTATTATACTGACTCAAGTCATGTGGAGCTAATTCCTGCATCCACCTCTTCTACCCAAGGACCTGTCTCGCTTAACACGTTGTACGCTCTGCTAACCATTACCTTAGTGACCGGACGGGCCTGAGTCCCTAGAAACCGGGTTCACTTTTGTCATGTGTCTTTCAGTTGCCATATAGGAACATTATCAATGGAGAAAGTTTTGTCTAACTTGGGATGGAATGAGTGTAGATTGTAAGTAGATGCAAGACTCAGATCAAGAGACACTACATTTTAAGGGAGAGGTAATCTTCCTTAAATCTATTAGGGTTGAAAGGATTGCTGAGCTCTTAATGCGAAGGAAAATTTGTCTGTGTCCAGTCTGTATCTCCCTCTGGTTTTCTGTTGTTCTCTCTTGGGTGATACGTTTTGTTTAGCTTCTGTAGCCTGCCATGATTACCTGAGAGACTATTGTGAGTATTTTGCTTTGGAAGTGATGAATGGACGCAAGATTTCATTCTCCTTGTAAGTATATATTGCTTGCAAACAGTGCTTGTCCAATATAACATTGAAAGCTCCTGTATCTACCGGTTATATTCTTATCTGGATATTACAACCTCTGTATGAGATAATCTATGTTCCGTGAATAATGATGTGATGGCGACTGGAACTGGGATGAGATTCTGGGATTTTGTTGTGTTCAGGAGATCACTGTATGGGCTGTATCCTTACAAATCCAGCATGATCAGGCTGGAGGGACTGGAGCACCCCTCTGACAACTGGGATATTGTGGAGACTATTGGGGAGGGAACCTACGGAAAAGTCTACAAAGTCACCAACAAGAAGGATGGAAGTCAAGCAGCTGTGAAAGTTCTGGATCCTATTAATGTAAGTCATTAATAGACTGAATTAGGAGATAAGGAAAGTGTATCACAGTATTTAGGTTTGCTGACATAATGCCTGTAAACAATAGTGCCACATTTTAAATAACATTTAAAAAAAAAAACTATGGTTTCAATGATAGACAGGTGCATCTCAATAAATTAGAATGTCGTGGAAAAGTTCATTTATTTCAGTAATTCAACTCAAATTGTGAAACTCGTGTATTAAATAAATTCAGTGCACACAGACTGAAGTGGTTTAAGTCTTTGGTTCTTTTAATTGTGATGATTTTGGCTCACATTTAACAAAAACCCACCAATTCACTATCTCAACAAATTAGAATACTTCATAAGACCAATAAAAAAAAACATTTTTAGTGAATTGTTGGCCTTCTGGAAAGTATGTTCATTTACTGTACATGTACTCAATACTTGGTAGGGGCTCCTTTTGCTTTAATTACTGCGTCAATTCGGCATGGCATGGAGGTGATCAGTTTGTGGCACTGCTGAGGTGGAAGCCCAGGTTTCTTTGACAGTGTCCTTCAGCTCATCTGCATTTTTTGGTCTCTTGTTTCTCATTTCAAATCCTGCTGGAAAATGAAATCAGCATCTTCAAAAAGCTGGTCAGCAGAAGGAAGCATGAAGTGCTCTAAAATTTCTTGGTAAATGGGTGCAGTGAGTTTGGTTTTCAAAAAACACAATGGACCAACACCAGCAGATGACATTGCACCCCAAATCATCACAGACTGTGGAAATTTAACACTGGACTTCAACCAACTTGGGCTATGAGCTTCTCCACCCTTCCTCCAGACTCTAGGACCTTGGTTTCCAAATGAAATACAAAACTTGCTCTCATCTGAAAAGAGGACTTTGGACCACTGGGCAACAGTCCAGTTCTTCTTCTCCTTAGCCCAGGTAAGACGCCTCTGACGTTGTCTGTGGTTCAGGAGTGGCTTAACAAGAGGAATACGACAACTGTAGCCAAATTCCTTGACACGTCTGTGTGTGGTGGCTCTTGATGCCTTGACCCCAGCCTCAGTCCATTCCTTGTGAAGTTCACTCAAATTCTTGAATCGATTTTGCTTGACAATCCTCATAAGGCTGCGGTTCTCTCGGTTGGTTGTGCATCTTTTTCTTCCATACTTTTTCCTTCCACTCAACTTTCTGTTAACATGCTTGGATACAGCACTCTGTGAACAGCCAGCTTCTTTGGCAATGAATGTTTGTGGCTTACCTAGTGAACCAAACTGAGAGATCATTTTGAAGGCTCAGGAAACCTTTGCAGGTGTTTTGAGTTGATTAGCTGATTGGCATGTCACCATATTCTAATTTGTTGAGATAGTGAATTGGTGGGTTTTTGTTAAATGTGAGCCAAAATCATCACAATTAAAAGAACCAAAGACTTAAACTACTTCAGTCTGTGTTCATTGAATTTATTTAATGCACGAGTTTCACAATTTGAGTTGAATTACTGAAATAAATGAACTTTTCCACGACATTCTAATTTATTGAGATGCACCTATACAGTACTGTGCAAAAGTTTTAGCATCCTATTTTCTTTAGTACAAAGTTTGTTATAGATTTTTTTATTTTATGACTTCTACATTATCAAGTCAGTACAAAAAACATTTTAGATTCCCAAACATTAGTTTTCTAGCACAAAATTAAATGTTACAGAAAAATGTTTGTATGTCATTAAAGAAAGTAGCATAAGAGACCACTTTTCAGACAAAAAACACAATGAAGGCTGCTGGGTTTTGCTGCAAAAATAAGAAGCAAGTGCAAAAGTCAAAGTCTCCAGAAGAACTGTGGCTGGTTCTGCAAGATGCTCAATAAAACTTACCAGCTAATGTCCTTATAAAACTGCACACATTGTACCGGAGACTATTATTTATATTTTTATTTACATTTTTTTGTCACACCAAATATTGACTTTGTTTCATTTACTACTGTTTACTGCTGTTTACAGTATTTTTTTTTTATGTAGAAACATTTAATTTCATTATTTTGAAGGCGTCTTTGCTCTACAGCATTTCTTTGCATGTGCCTAAAACATTTGCACAGTACTGTATTTTAGAACCAATGTCTACAAAAATAAATTACTTAATCTAAGAATGGAGCCAAGTGTTATAAAAGTACTGATGATACTTTCAGAAAAGCACCTTGTGTAATTAATTACAATATTCATATTTCTAAATGAAAATCTCCCTGTTGCTGTGAAGATGGCTATTCTTTTTTAAAGCTCTATTTTTAGTCTTAAGCCTAACTTCATGCAAAAGTCAGAGAGGACATGAGCCAGGATATACTCCAATTAATGTTTTATTAATATTGATTTAGTTTTTAATTATCGTTTACTATGCTCTGTTAACTGCTGTTCAGTGACCGCTATAAGATCAGTTCTGACTCTCAAGGACTTAAGACCTTTACAGTCACTAGCCAAGTTTAATAAGAAATAGCAAAAAAAAAAAAAAAAAAAGAAGACTGCTTTGCTTTTGCTCAGAACTGTATAGCTCATCTCAGAACTAGAGTCAGCAGTGATCAGGTGATTTATTTATTTATTTATTTTGCTTACAGTTCTCATTACTTCTATTCTGTCATCTTCTGCCTGTCAGTTTCTCTGTCTCTCTCTCACTGCCTTCATGGTGTGTGTCATTTAGCAAGTATGTGTCAGCACTGCAGTAGCCCTGTCTAAACCTCTGTAACCCTGTAGAGCAGTGCACTGGGGATGAAGTCATAGCTGCTACACACTGCTCTCACTGATTACTCTTCTATCTGAGACTGACTTTGCTCTCTTTCCATACATACATTAGACATACATTCACAATGATTTTTATTCAACTTTGTGATTCGTTTTAACCCACATGGACTTAATAACTAAAGAAAACCTACAGAATTACTGGGTTCTGGTTCTGTTTAATCAATAATTTAGGCTTTAGTAGCAGAGATGGTTTTTGTCATCTCTCTTCAGGATGTTGATGAGGAGATTGAGGCAGAGTACAACATCATGCGCTCCCTTTCGAACCATCCTAACGTGGTAAAGTTTCTCGGCATGTTCTACAGAGCTGACGAGTTCACTGGAGGACAGCTGTGGTTGGTTCTAGAGGTTGGACACCCTTTTTTCCCCCTTCTTGAGGTCAAATTTGTTCAAATTTGTTCGAATAATCCACACAAAAAAAACATGAAGACCTCAGTATCAATTATTTGGAAAAGTGGTACCATATAGGGTTTTTGGTTTGTCCGTCTGGGGGAACTCTTAAGTACAACCCTGCAATAGAGGGTTTCCATTTCAGAACCTCTTTAAAAAAGTTATAACTGTCGATCATCCACTGAACCCCTGAGGATCTTTTACATGTACTGGAAGCAAGCACTTGAATAAAAATATTCAAATATTTAGTTCTGCAAACTTTGCTTACATGTTTCTTCAAAGACTGTTATAAATTATAAAATACCATTTCTAAATTGTGTTGTTTAGCAGAATTGAGTATTTTAGCTCATGGCCCAGGAGATATAATAGTAATAGATGATTGTAAAACATATCTCCTGAAGTGTGGTGTGTGTTTGCTGCTTCTCTGCTGCATTTAAATAATAAAGCAGGAATGAATATGGAGTCACTGAGGGTTTTATTCTCTCTCAGCTGTGTAATGGGGGTTCAGTAACAGAACTGATAAAGGGTTTGCTGATGAGGGGGAAACGTCTGGAGGAGCCTGTCATCTCTTACATCCTCTGTGGTGCTCTGCTGGTAAGACAGAAACACACACACACTCATGCACTGCGAAGTTAATCCGCTAACAGCACAAGGCAGGGGTAGTTGAGGTGGCTGGCTCAGCAGTCTGCCATGAGAGTAGAAGGGGGGCAGACACAGCTGTAGAAACAGCAAAGGGATCACATGGACTGAGACAGGAGCAATAAGAATTATTGCAACCCCTGTGCAAGTGTTTGGAGTTCCAGTCAAAAGACCTCTTTTTATTATTTATGGTTTGAAATCCTCCGGCATCATGGCTCTACAAGCATGTGAAAGGGTTTCATATGCATTTATTTATAATACTGACATATATACTGACAATAATTTAGACAAATGTAAGATATAATAGGTACTTCAACATGTATTTACATCTGACCTGGATCTATGGACATTCATTTCTAAGTAATGAACAGAACAAAGTGTTTTACTTAATACTGCAGCAACTATTGGAGGGTGAGAGGTAAACACATTTAATTTAGCTGTTCATAGTTATTCAGCTCCTCGCCAAATAAACCTCATTAGTATGATTTGAATAAACATTGATTACGAAATGCAAAAAAAGAATCAAATACCCTGTGTTGCATATACATGTCACACAATATGTGCCATCACAGTTCAGATCAACTACCCATTGATCTTGTCTCAAGCCCTCCTCCAGTTCCTCCCAGTTCTTCTTTTCCACATCAGGGCCTGCAGCATCTGCACAACAACCGAATAATCCATCGAGATGTCAAGGGCAACAATATCCTGCTCACCACAGATGGAGGAGTCAAGCTGGTGGATTTTGGTAATGGCTGTTTGTGTTTCACTCTGTACTGACAGCCTGCGGCGTTGTGTTGCTGTTCACCTAGACATGCTGACAGAATGTCTATAAGAGGCTGGATACTGTTAGGTCTACAGAGTCCTCTGCTGTAACATACATGGGCCTATATTTAGCAGCATAATCATAAGCAGTGGCAGACAGGAAATTTTCTACTGTCTAAATACAGTTTTATTGAGAGATTTTTTTGCTTTAGTTCAGTTTTGTGACACTTTTGTCTTCTTGTGTGTTCTATATGGGCAGTGCCATCCCAGACACAAGCTTAAGCCTTTATTGCTAATTTGAACAAGAACATTCTGTCTATCTGTCTGACTGTCTGTATGTGAGTGTGAGAGAGAGTAAGTCTGTGTGAGTGCAGAGAGCGAGAGAGTGATGGGTGAGGGGGAAATGACTTTGGCTTGCCCGAGGCGTATTTGGGTCTGTGTGAGAGGTGGGAAATGGAGCCCTGCAGGGAGACAAAGCTGCTCCTTTTCATTACAAACAATGATGATGGCAGTGAGATGATTGCTAGTTCACTGGGCCATGGCTTTGTGCCATGTCAAATTATGTACCCCTGGTTAAAAGATGTTGATCTGAGGAGTGTAAATCTCAAGCTTTCACATGATAAGATATGATTTCAATTCTTAAGTCAAGGATTCCACTGAATCTGCTACAATACAATTTAGAAGCATCTGATCAATATGTGACCAACTTTGTTCAGAATTTTGGGTAGGCCTACCGTTAACTGGTGAATCATGATGATGATGTAGAGTACAACTGTTTCAAGTGCGTTTTAAGTGAGTTACGAGCAAATCATGATGTTATCCTATTAAATTATTTACAGATCAGTTTATGAATACATTTTTACCCACCATCTGTCTGTCCTTTTTGATAATAATAAATTATAATCAATAATAATTTATTTACGTTTGCCTCGATTCATTTCAATCATTGCCTTTCAAATCGTCTGATCATTGCACCCATAATCATTAATTGTTTCATAAGTATTTATTAGATTCCATGCCTGGCTGCTAGATTGGTGTACTTACTAAATTCTGCTAGACTGGTGTACTTACTAAATTCTGCTAGACTGGTGTACTTACTAAAGGCTGCTAGATTGGTGTACTTACTAAATTCTGCTAGACTGGTGTACTTACTAAAGGCTGCTAGATTGGTGTACTTACTAAATTCTGCTAGATTGTGTACTTACTAAAGACTGATAGATTGGTGTACTTACTAAATTCTGCTAGACTGGTGTACTTACTAAAGGCTGCTAGGTTGGTGTACTTACTAAATTCTGCTAGACTGGTGTACTTACTAAAGGCTGCTAGGTTGGTGTACTTCTTACTGAAGCCAATTTTGTTTGATGGTTTATATAAATGCTAAATGGGGGTGGGGATAAATAGGGGTAGAGGGATCACTGAAACATATTACATATTCTTCCTGTGGAATAGGAATGTCATTTCCATAATATGATTTCTAAGATGGGTTTGGGACTGTTTGTATTGCAGGTGTGTCAGCTCAGCTGTCGAGTGCACGCCTGCACAGGAATACGTCAGTTGGAACGCCATTCTGGATGGCTCCTGAGGTATCTCTTCCCATTCTCTCTTTCTCTCTCTATTTCTGTCCTGTGCACTTATATACAGTACACATTGCAGTTCTATTTTTTGGGTGGGGGGGGGATCGTTTTTATTCCATTCTCCCAGTCATTATGCACACTGTGCAAACCTATGGGTTAATGAAGTATTGTTTGAAGTAGTACAATTTTGATTGAAATATATTGTCCTGTGTCAAAGACTGTGTCCTTGTGTGCATGTGCATTCTCAAGTGTGTCTCTGCGTGTGAGCACAGTGGGGGTCGTGTGAAGGTTAATAGCTGAGAGCCAGTTTGCCCCTTACTTGTGCTATTCGGTAGTGAAGCGAGATGATTGGGCTAGAGGGGGTCTGGCCTCCAGGCCAATTAGAATTCAGTCTGCCGAAGCGGCTCTTCTGTTTCATGATTGGTCACAGTGACGTATGAGCCTTTTATAGCCTAGATAAGAAAATACAGCAGTTTAATATGCCAACAACAATGATGTTCAAAGATTTGATACAATTCTTCAGGAACAAAACAATAACAATTTGGTAAAGTTTAAATTAGACCTCACATTGACTCCCATATATAGACTTTATGCACATATAAATTATACAACATCAGTATACTGTGTATACAATTACACTATCCGTAATAGTATCCCAGTCCCAGACACAGTATCCCATACTGTATATGGGACTGAAATTTTTATTTTCTCCACAGGTGATTGCATGTGAGCAGCAGTTGGATTACTCGTATGATGCCCGCTGTGATGTGTGGTCTCTAGGCATCACTGCTATCGAGCTGGCTGAGGGAGATCCACCACTGTCTGAGATGCATCCTGTAAAAGCTCTGTTTAAAATACCTAGGTGAGACAGCAGAGGGCACCATGCACCCACCCAAACAGAGAGAGGAGTCTAGAACAGAGAAGATAGGTTGGGAAAACAGAGAGGGAGGAGGTATAGAGTGATGGAGGGAAAAGCTGTGTGGATTGAGAGCCTTGTTCTTATAAAACACCCTGGTGAAGGTAGAGGATCCTGTCCAAGCATTGCTGATTAAGAAAAACTCAGTCTTTTTAACTTTAGGAATGTGTTTGGAAGAAAATTGTTAATATGGTTTAAAAGCAGATTTGATAATCGTTTATTTTTGTTTGTGAAGGATTTTCATTTTCAGTGTGTGAGATTAAATCTCACTGAAGTCAAATGAATTTAGCTTGACATTTTTATGTTTTTTTTCCACCCAATCAGGAAATTTGTCCCTACACGTTGTTCTGATTTAATGATTATTTGAATGCTTTGATGGTGAAAGCGTTTGACCTTCTGTCATCTGTACGATCACACCATTATCTCACACAATGCAGCGTGCCTGCGCCCCCTGATTGCAATTTGCATGTGTGAGCAGCCTCTTCTTTTCTCACTGAGATGAGGCTGACACTCTGGCTCCCGGCATAATGTTATCTGTCCCTCAACAAGCCCACATGAGAGGAGAGCTCTCAGCTGCTGGTGTGATGCTAACCTTACACACACCTTTAGTCTGAACAACACTGTCTAGCAGATGCCATGATAGCCAGTGAAATCAGTGATGTCATGGACTATCAGCAGATGTCCTGGTAACTTGGTTAGTCTGAATAACACTAATCTCAGTATGATGGACAATAAAGTGTAATGATCATGAATGAAATTACTAAAAATAAAATCTGGCATATGATGTATCCCAAGTCAATTTCTTTTTCTAGATGGTAAAAAGTAAATTCATAGCTGTTCATTACCACATTTGTAAACATATTAAGTTATTGATTTCATTATCATGAATAATGTTCAGGCGTTGATAACATTCAGTTCATATGCTGCCACCTCTCTCTGTCCTGCTCCCTCCTTATCCTCTTTCTCTTTCTTAATTTTTCCTGAAATGAGAACAGATACTTGGATGGGACACATAAATCAGTGGAATAGGGACCTTTAGCAAGGCCATGTCTGAATAAATAGGTGTGTGTGTGTGTGTGTGTGTGTGTGTGTGTGTGTGTGTGTGTGTGTGTGTGTGTGTGTGTGTGTGCGCGAGCATGCACTGAAGTGTGAAATGATTCTGTTAACATGTCATCTGTTGTGGTCACACACACACTCCCTTACTGGGCAGGCCTCGGACACTGATATTACGAGTGGGTGTGTGGAGACTTTAGTCTGTCAGTAGGAGGTGTTTCTCCTCATAATGAAGGACATCTGTGACTATGGTACACTGACTTACACCAAGGTTACAGATTGACTGAATATAATCTTTAAAATGTCACTATGTAGATTTCTAATGCATTAGTTACTGACACTATTCATTGACATGCCACAGTTACAGGACACTATTCATTTCCCCTGTCCTGCTGTAAAATGAGATTCAGAGTCATTTATAATATGACCAGACCTTCTCTGGATTTTTATAGCACTCAGTTAAATCACACTGTCAGGCTGTTTACTGTCTTTATATTATTATTATAGATTCAGCCACAAGGTATGCATAGATGTGCATTAATAGATATCACGAGCCATCTGAATTTCTGTACTTTTAAGATATTGAGCCATAAAGTTTTGATTAGGAAGGTCACAGCAGATGCTTTCCAACTTTATATTTTTCCACATGCTTTAAAACAATATTCTGGAATTAAAATGCTCACATATACAGTATTCTGTGGCAGGTAAATAACATTTATAATAATAACTCCTTTTGGACCACAAATACAACCATATAATTCGGATAATATTTTTATAATATTGTATAATAATATAAAGTCTCAAATGACAGAATTACAGTACTGTTTAAAAGTTTTAGCACCCTATTTTTTTTTTTTAGTACAAACTTTGTTATAGATTTTTTTTATTTTATGACTTTTACATTATCAAGTCAGTACAAAAACATTTTAGATTCCCAAACATTAGTTTTCTAGCACAAAATTAAACTTTTGCACAGTACTGTAGATAACATGTTAAATATGTGCAGCTTCCAAGTGAGGAGTGCGACTGTACTGAAGCCTCAAGCCAGAGTCTTATATGGTGTAATGATTTCTGTATGTAAAATATGCATATATCCATGTCATATAGACTGTGTCACCTATTTAGCACTATTTATTTATTTATTTATTTTTGATTTGCTCTGTTTGCTTTCATATTTTTATTACATTCTCACATAGACTGTCATAGTCTGACAGAAATATTAAGCTTTAAAAACATCTGCCTGTTTCCATCTCCTCAGTGTTTATGGTGGACATAAATGCTATAAGAGCCATGCTTATCTCAAATGAGAGTAATGGAACGATTAAAACACGTTTGTTTTTTTTTGTTTTTTTTTTAAATTAACATAATAATTAATTGCAACTAGCAGTGGTCATGATGATATTTAAACATTATTTGCAGCAGCAGTAGGCATCCTCTATGCTATCACCTACCCAGGCATAAAGATGATATATTGAGTCCTAGATTAATTGTGATTAAGTTCTGGATTTGTCCAGAACGTTGTCCTAGAGTCCTCCTGCATGAGAAGTTTTTGTGGTTTCCCTGATTCACCACACCTGCCTCATCTCATCAGCTAACCGGACCCTTCATGTGGTTAATATCAGGTGTGTTAGAGCAGGTAAAACTCTAAAATGTGCAGGGAAACTTCAGGAACAGAATTTAGAAGCACTGCATTAGATAAGATAAACTAAGACAGTTTGGAAGTTGTAGAATGCTCCAACGAATTAGTAATGTATTCCGTAATAATATTCCTTATTACTGCTACAAATGTAGTCAAAAATCTGACTAATGAAATTATGCTCACTTTAGTAGTTTGGAATTGTAACATTAACATTTATCAATATTAGGACCACAACAGTAATGACTAATATGAAATGTATAGTCATTATGAATATACAAAATGTCACAAAAGAATAAAGCTTAATATATTGCTATCAAGCGGTTTTGTCATTAGACAAATTGAAGCAAGCACTTCATAGTTAGATACACTGCTTCTGCACAACAACCTACAATCTATTTTTAGTATGTGTCCTGCTCAAAGCTTTTCTCAGAAATAATCACTAAAGAGCCACCAGGGTTGCTTGGTAGTTCAGAAAAATTGCACAGCCCTTTTTATATGGCAGATTACTATTGACAAAATGTCTACTGGCTCATGTGTCATGTACAGCTCAGGATGGCGCTGGACTTTCTGTTTGAGTTTTGTTTGTGTGTCTGTGTGGCTCTGTCTAACCCACTGGAGTATTTTATTTTTTTTTTTTAATAATAATTTTATAATAATAGGCAATGAGCCTGATTATTTGTTTAAAAAAAAAATAATAATTTGTAAATCTGGAAATACTGTTGTGTACATGACACAAAATGGTTTTTCGAGTAAAAGCATTTCAAGTATCTGTATTACGCAAATTATTGTGTAAATGTCTCAGTCTCAATGTACTATATCTAGGTTTTTATGCATGCAAGAGCTTTGAGTTTGCAGACTGGTAAAGTGTGTTTGTGGGTGAGGCAGGTGGAAAGCATCTTCATGATTGATGAGGTGAATTTCCAGTGCATGATGAGCACAGAGCAGTCTCTATCTGTGCATGTTTATGTCTGGTCATTTATAAAAACCACCATAAGCATATTCAATGAGTATACAAACCTGTAACACAAAACTAAACAGGCTTTTGGTGGGATATTTCTCTGTTTCATTCATATTCCTTGTGAAGGTGTAATGGCTTTCATGTTTGTTTCGTCTATGTCTGTTGGTGTACCGTCTCAACTGTGTATGTGGGAATATTTGTGTGGCATCTGTGTGTTTTTTGTGTCTTCAGCTTGTCATCTGGAGTGTAACTAACTGATGTTTTGAGCCCCATTGCTGACGGCATCAGCGTTTGGCACCATGCTCTCTGACATGCATTTAGCAGCTCTGCACCTTGATTAGAACAAACTGCTCCTGTTTACACGCTGTCTCACAAACAGGCAGCGAGGGGAGAAGCCTTGGCAGAATTTACACAGCACAATAAGGATGTTGAGCAGTGCCATCAGCCACGCTTCACTTTGTTATGTAGAAGCGGCTCGCCGTGGCAGCGCAACATCAAGGCGAGAGCATCGCTGCGGGCTCGCATTATAGTTTGCGTTGAAGGAGTCAGTTATTCTCCTTTGATCTGCTCTTCAGAGAGGACTGTCTGTCTGCATTTCTATCAAAGGACGGGGTGACTTAGAGCAGCCGAGGACGACAGATTACTGGTAGAAAAAAGGAAAACGGTGCTTAACGGGGTTTTCGTTTATATTTGCCTGACTGCTTTGTTCTCACGGATAGTTTATGATGAAAGAGAGAGAGGATGTGTCTTTAAGTAGTGCGTCTTCCCTTAAACCTGTACAGCACCCTGGATCTAGTCAAGACTTCAATCAGTGTTAAAGTAGGACGAGGTATTGAATAACCTGAATATATGGGAAATGTGGTGGTAGAAAATAAGGGATTTGATCTCTGTCGGTCAATTAAGCATGTTGAAATAGTATCCAGAAATGTCAATCTTTCCAGTCCTAGAGGTCTCATTAGTCTCAGATACAGATTAATGATGCGTTGTCGTTTTTTTCTTTTCAGTCCTCAAACATTTCAGCCGTGTTGCTTGCTTCGTCCTGGTCTAGAGTTCATGAGATTCACTTTTATCAAGTGTCATGCTGAAGGACACATTGGCATTGAGTGACTCATTACCCAGTCATCATTGCTGGGGCTTGTATTGTAACTCTTCATGCTTTCAGTCCACATTCTGTTTGTGTTTGTATGCAAAACCAGAGTCCAGCAGAGCCAGTACAGTACCTGGCTTGCCCCTGAGTGTTTGTCTGCTGATGGATGGATCCATGCTCAGGTTGCTGACAGGAGAATTATTTGCTCTCATAACTCGGCCACACTGTGGCAGATGCTGTGTGACAGACACAGAGAGCCTCGGCTCATTTGTCATCTTCCACTGGAGCGCTTCAGGCCTGGCCCACACCCAAAGTCAGTCTCTAGTACTTAAGCACTTACTGCTCCGCTTCCAAAATCATTCTAATTATCTTTCTGTGGCACAGTGCCACATTCCTGATTTAAATCAACATCAACCGGATATGATTCATTCAATCTCTGAGATTTGTAGGAGTTAAACTCCTCTTCGAGATGCATATGTGTGGCAGCCTAGGAAAACCCTTAACATTTTTCTATTATATATAATTCAGAAAGCTACAAACTTAAAATAGGACCCGAAATATGTTTCCCTTTTGCATGTATCTCAACCAGAATGAATGTTCTAGCGTTTTTTTTAGGTCCTTCAGAAAAGGGAGAAAATATCCATCCCGGCTGGGGTGCAGGTGCATTGTGGATATTATGATAACAATCTCAATTGATTAGGCTTTATGTCCATTTCACTATGGAATGCATCAAAGCCTGACATTCTATTTGTGTAGAAATCTCATTTAGCTAGCAACGTTTTAGACATCTTTAGACAGACTGACTGTTTTTACCACTGTGTTTGTTAACCTGGCTCCATACTCGGTATGATCTTTACAGAAGAAAAAAGAAAATCTAGACAAGTTTAAAAATGAAAAACAGTTTCATATTGTTTTGGTGAACTATATTTATGGTTTAAATAAAACACAGTGGGATGGTTACCACCCCTAGGTTGATTATTTTCCAATACAGCACATCAGCAGTATAACAGTTTAAACAGCAGTATAGCAGTTTAACTATTCTTACATTTATTTGAATTTATTAATGAGCAACACATCATGCTTTTAATCATTTGTAGTTAGAAATATTGCAGCATGTCCACAAGACAAGACTACTACAGAAACACGACAGAAACAAGAGTGGATTAATATACGTAAACCATACAGCTGGAACTGCTGACAGAGTTCCTTTTATAGAAAACTAATCAACACTACTGACCAGTCAGAAGTGATAATGAACATCACTGTTGCATAAAGGCAGAAAACATCCCAAATTTGTTGTATTTTTGCCAGAATTCAGCTACAGCCACATCACAGATGGGTTTACCCAGGCTGACACGCATTTATGGATATTCAAATATACTGTATATACTGTGTACATTATGAACAGTGTGTGTATGTGTATGTATGTGTGTGTGTGTATATATATATATATATATATATATATATATATATATATATATAATATATATATATATATATATATATATATATATATATATATAATATATAATATATAATATATAATATACAGGTGCATCTCAATGAATTAGAATGTCATGGAAAAGTTAGTTTATTTCAGTAATTCAACTCAAATTGTGAAACTCGTGTATTAAATAAATTCAATGCACACGGACTGAAGTAGTTTAAGTCTTTGGTTCTTTTAATTGTGATGATTTTGGCCCACATTTAACAAAAACCCACCAATTCACTATCTCAACAAATTAGAATACTTCATAAGACCAATAAAAAAACATTTTTAGTGAATTGTTGGCCTTCTGGAAAGTGTGTTCATTTACTGTACATGTACTCAATACTTGGTAGGAGCTCCTTTTGCTTTAATTACTGCCTCAATTCGGCGTGGCATGGAGGTGATCAGTTTGTGGCACTGCTGAGGTGGTATGGAAGCTCAGGTTTCTTTGACAGTGGCCTTCAGCTCATCTGCATTTTTTGTTCTCTTGTTTCTCATTTTCCTCTTGACAATACCCCATAGATTCTCTACGGGGTTCAGGTGTGGTGAGCTGACCAGTCAAGCACACCAACATCATGGTCATATATCCAACTTTTGGTGCTTTTGGCAGTGTGGGCAGGTGCCAAATCCTGCTGGAAAATGAAATCAGCATCTTCAAAAAGCTGGTCAGCAGAAGGAAGCATGAAGTGCTCCAAAATTTCTTGGTAAACGGGTGCAGTGACTTTGGTTTTCAAAAAACACAATGGACCAACACCAGCAGATGACATTGCACCCCAAATCATCACAGACTGTGGAAACTTAACACTGGACTTCAAGCAGCTTGGGCTATGAGCTTCTCCACCCTTCCTCCAGACTCTAGGACCTTGGTTTCCAAATGAAATACAAAACTTGCTCTCATCTGAAAAGAGGACTTTGGACCACTGGGCAACAGTCCAGTTCTTCTTCTCCTTAGCCCAGGTAAGACGCCTGTGACGTTGTCTGTGGTTCAGGAGTGGCTTAACAAGAGGAATACGACAACCGTAGCCAAATTCCTTGACACGTCTGTGTGTGGTGGCTCTTGATGCCTTGACCCCAGACCCCAGCCTCAGTCCATTCCTTGTGAAGTTCACTCAAATTCTTGAATGGATTTTGCTTGACAATCCTCATAAGGCTGCGGTTCTCTCGGTTGGTTGTGCATCTTTTTCTTCCACACTTTTTCCTTCCACTCAACTTTATGTTAACATGGTTGGATACAGCACTCTGTGAACAGCCAGCTTCTTTGGCAATGAATGTTTGTGGCTTACCTAGTGAACCAAACTGAGAGACCATTTTGAAGGCTCAGGAAACCTTTCCAGGTGTTTTGAGTTGATTAGTTGATTGGCAGGTCACCATATTCTAATTTGTTGAGATAGTGAATTGGTGGGTTTTTGTTAAATGTGAGCCAAAATCATCACAATTAAAAGAACCAAAGACTTAAACTACTTCAGTCCGTGTGCACTGAATTTATTTAATACACGAGTTTCACAATTTGAGTTGAATTACTGAAATAAATGAACTTTTCCACGACATTCTAATTCATTGAGATGCACCTGTATATATTATATTATAATATAATAGTACTATGCAAAAGTTTTAGGCAGGTGTGAAAAAATGCAAGTTAGAATGCTTTCAAAAATTGACATGTTAATAGTTTATATTCATCAATTAACAAAATGCAAAGTGAGTGAACAGAAGAAAAATCTACATCAAATCAATATTTGGTGTCACCACCCT
>CM042535.1:17273898-17278898 GCA_023630585.1 Cranoglanis bouderius | reverse complement strand
CTGCTCCAGTCTAGATCTGACTCAGGCCACAGCAGGATGCACAGGTGACTTACTACATCTTTTAAAATGTTCATATTTAATTCAAGCTTCTGCAAACTTGACAAGGACCATTTCATATCACTTTCTTAGATTAATCTCAACAGTAAGCTATTTTATTTTATTTTATTTTCTCTTTACTATTCTATTATTTCTCTTTGTGTCCCAGGTGTTTGATAAAAGATTTCGAGGCACGTCCTTCAGTCACCCATCTGCTGGAACACCCGTTTATTAAGCCGGCTCATGGCAAAGATGCTGCACTCAGGAAACAACTCTCCGCGCTCATACAGGACCAACAGAATGCTGGCTCCAAGACCAGGACCAGGATCAAGTACGTGTTCTCTTCCTCAGATATCACCCAAGAGTTAGACAGTATGCCTTGAAATGCTGCTCGCATGAAAATGAAGAGATTTATTAAATGCTTTGGATTATGACTATTAAGTTGATATCAGAGTCAAATGACTT
The DNA here is from genome assembly GCA_023630585.1 of Cranoglanis bouderius. Lineage (NCBI taxonomy): Eukaryota > Metazoa > Chordata > Actinopteri > Siluriformes > Cranoglanididae > Cranoglanis > Cranoglanis bouderius. Next base: position 17,278,397 of record CM042535.1, on the reverse strand, counting down.
TCTTCAGAGTGTGTCACATTGCGTGAATGTATGGGTTTTGATTTTAAATGGGTCATTTTTCCACTTTAGTGATTTACTGACTGGTGTCTTTTTCACTTGACACTTCTGCACTATGTGTCTTCTTCATCTCTGATCTTAATTTTGAATGTTGAGTGTACTTCAGATGGTGTTGTATTTTTTATAGCCAATAGGGGGCAGAATGCTATATGATTCAGAGTCACTGATTGTCTATATTAAACCAGTCCAGTGTGTTTGAGTGAAGAGAATGTAACGATATGGTCTAGATGTGAGGATGTTTATTATCTCAGATGCTAGTTTGCTTTAATCAGACTCTCTGGTAGCACTAACTGTATTTTAGAGCAGACTAATTTATAACTTTAATCTCTGTTTTTATTAGACACTCACCAGAGATTTAATTAGTGGTGAGCTTAATATCAACAATTATAGAGACACAGTATTTGTGGGTTGGTATATGATCAAGGATAGTTATGTTACTCGTTTATTTTAGGAAGCTGATGTGCTGCATGCCATCTTCATTTAATCACTGAAGAAATATAAATATATGGACCATACAAGCTCTCATTTTGTAAGTGCTATGGGCCTGTTTTCTTATTATGTTTTTAGAAGGAGCTTTTGCTTCAGTTTGAAAGAGGTAGGCTAAGTAAAACTGACCCAAAGACACGGTAAACATTCCCATTATTTCCTTTGTAGTGAGAATGGTGGACACTTTTTTGCTTTTATCCATCCAGAGAGTGTCAAAGAGACAGATAGAATGACAGCCTGAGAAAGGACCTAATAAGATTATAGGCTTGTAAAAGAAAAGTCTTTGCTCTCCCAGTATAAATACTGAAGTCAGAGAAGAGATCAGGGAGGTAAAAAAATAATGTTGATGATCACATGCACACAATGATGCACACACTCTCACATGCTGGGGTTGTAGTCAGAGGTCACAGGCACGATGTGCAGTAGATTAAGGTGTAGACTCGGGGTACATTTTCTGCTGAAGAGAGGAATACACTGAAAAAGGAGATGGTGAGTTGCTCTTGAACAGTGAGACAGGGTATTGTTACTGGCGAATGAGATTTACACAGGACAGCAGATATATATACTTAGTCTTTTGATTGCGCTTTAGCAAAATAAATATACTTTAAATGTGTGTGTATACTGTATATCAGTTTCGAAATAATTGTTTAAAGGAGTGGTTTGAAATTTTTAGAGCCCTCTTGTGCCTGTGAGGTGAACTGCAAATGTAATTAAGACATTGACAGATGATTCCCCAAAATAACCCCACACCCTTTTTAAACACCTTTTGAGTTGCCTGTTATAGAAAAGGCGCAGAACTGAGCAGTTATGATCCAGCTCGGGTGGAACTTAATAATAAGTTTATTATTATTAACATTATTATTATAATTATTAACATATTAATCGCACAGCAGTATTGCAGATCCTAATTTTTTTAGGTGTCTAATAAAATTATATAAAATAATAGGTTTTGAAATAGTTTAAAATTATAAACTGCACCTTTAAATTGTTTAACTATGATGTCTGTAAGTTTCAGGAAATGCACACGTTCCATCTTACTCACTTGGACTGTTATGATGAAATTGAAAATGAATATTTGGTATTGTTCACACTGCAAAAAATGTCTTGGTGAAATATCTTCAATATAGTCAAATTTATTTAATATTTCTTATTATGACATTATTTAAGCCATGTATAAGTGTATTTAAACTATTTCTATGCATTTTTTTTTCTTATTCCATTGACAGATAATTTTTCTTCTTTCTATAAATAAATGCTTAAGATGAGCAAAATTATCTGCCAATAGAACAAGACTATTTCAAGCTTGAAATTAGTAATGAAAAAAAAAAAAAAACTTCTAGTAAGGGTTAATACACTTATATGTGGTTTATTGCAATCTTATAATAGGTAATACTAGATAGATTTGGCTATATTCCAGATATTTTCACTTAAGATGTTTTGTTTTTTTCTTTTTCCTTTTTTTTTAGTGCACTATTTAGTTCATGTAGTGCAACACACATTTTCCATTGCTTTCTAAAGCATTTCTCTCTCTGTCCTTCTCTCTTCCTCACACTATGCTAGCTGAGGGCCTTAGGGCTTTGTTCTGTTTTTGCGAATGGACCAGCTGGTCCTCTGCTAATTTCGTGCTCCATACCGGGGTAAACTCTGTAACTGACTACAAAACCCATGTGACTTGACCACTTGACTCAATATGACATTGATTTTGTGTATGCATCGATTGAATTTTGTAACTACAATTGAGTTATAATCCTATCTTTACAGGCATGAACGGATCAATACACGCAAAACACTGCTGATTGAGAGTTTTCCAGATGATGACCTGGTGAACCTGGAGGCTTTAGATGAGGTTTGATTTATCTTATACTTAATATGCTGAACAATCATTTACTGTTTAGTCCTCTTGAAGGTACACTCTGCTTAGCACGTAAAAAACTGAGCCCAAAATTACTATAATATACTGTAATGCAGAGTGGGGTATGAAGGAATTGCAGGGGGATGCTGGGGACATGGAAAATAGAAAAAAAAAAAAAAAAAAAAAAGTTTAAAGAGTGCATCAGATCTGCTAATCTTTACATAACTTTGTGTCTGAGCTCTGCATTTTGCCATCAGAGTACACTGGAACATACTCCAAAATATGACAAAAGAGCTGTCGGTTTGAATAATAAAAATGGCAGATGAGCTTATCAACATTCTGAGCTCTTGGATATTAATGGACATGCTCTGGAAGCCCCGCCCCCTTCCCCCATTTCACATTATTAATGTTTTGGTCTATGATCGAGGTGTGTGAAGGATGCACTTATACAGTGGCCTCACTTTCTGTCAGGGTAAATGGAGAATGTTTTGAGTGTTTTGAAAATTGACGCTTTTTGTCCAAGGCTGAAAATTTCGACTGAAAAAAGAAACGAAGTGTTAAATCTAACACTTTACAAATAATGTTAATGATAATTGAACAGTGATTTAATACACACTGTTTGTTTGCTTTTATTTGCATGTTTTTAAAGAACTGGGACGTAGGCCTCATGGGGAAAGTTTGAATACGTCTGCTGTAATGCAGGTCATGTTACCTGTAATATGAAGTTCTTGATTTGCTTTACACAGGATACTATAATCACACATCTCCAGAGGCGCTATGAAGAACTGCAGATATACATCTATGTAGGAGACATCCTCATCGCCCTGAACCCATTCCAGGCTCTGAAAATTTACTCACCACAGGTTCTGGCACAGCATGCTAAACACAGAGATGACACATCAGCCTTTCAGCTAGCTTAAATGTCTTCTCTTATTGGCTAAAGTTAGGTGTATAGAGCCTAATGGAGCTTAGGGTATGTGTGTGTGTGTGTGTGTGTGTGTGTGTGTATGTATGTATATATGTGTATATATATATATATATATATATATATATATATATATATATGTATATATATATATATACACACACACACAAACTTTATTATAGATTTTTTATTTTATGACTTCTACATTAAGTCAGTACAAAAAACATTTTAGATTCCCAAACATAAAATATTTGTATGTCATTAAAGAAAGCAGCATATTACATAAGAGACCACTTTTCAGACAAAAAACAAAATGAAGGCTGATGGGTTTTGCTGAAAAAAAAAGAAGCAACTGTGAAAGTCAAAGTCTCCAGAAGAACTGTGGCTGGTTCTGCAAGATGCTCAATAAAACTTACTAGCTAATTTCCTTATAAAACTGCACAAATTGTACCAGAGACTACTATTTTTATTTTTTTGTCACTCCAAATATTGACTTTGTTTCATTTACTACTGTTTACTGCTCTTTACAGCATTTTCTTTAATGTAGAAACATTTAATTTCATTCTTTTCAATTTCATTATCTTTGCTCTACAGCATTTCTTTGCATGTGCCTAAAACTTTTGTACGGTACTTTATATATATGTGTGTGTGTGTGTGTGTGTATGTATGTGTGTGTGTATATATATATATATATAATGTGTGTGTATATATATATATATACAGGTGCATCTCAATAAATTAGAATGTCGTGGAAAAGTTCGTTTATTTCAGTAATTCAACTCAAATTGTGAAACTCGTGTATTAAATAAATTCAGTGCACACAGACTGAAGTAGTTTAAGTCTTTGGTTCTTTTACTTGTGATGATTTTGGCTCACGTTTAACAAAAACCCACCAATTCACTATCTCAACAAATTAGAATACTTCATAAGACCAATAAAAAAAACATTTTTAGTGAATTGTTGGCCTTCTGGAAAGTATGTTCATTTACTGTACATGTACTCAATACTTGGTAGGGGCTCCTTTTGCTTTAATTGCTGCCTCAATTCGGCGTGGCATGGAGGTGATCAGTTTGTGGCACTGCTGAGGTGGTATGGAAGCCCAGGTTTCTTTGACAGTGGCCTTCAGCTCATCTGCATTTTTTGGTCTCTTGTTTCTCATTTTCCTCTTGACAATACCCC
>CM042535.1:17226398-17268898 GCA_023630585.1 Cranoglanis bouderius | reverse complement strand
AGAATATTTTTCTGTTTTTAAGTGAAAATTTTTTAATTATTTCCTATTTTATTGAACACAGCCATGGCTATTCTCTTGAGGGATGCCAATAATTCTGGAGTTGACAAGTACAAGATCTGCAGTTGTCTTGATATCTTTAATATACAGTGACAAATCTTTATTTAATTGAATGAGTTTGATGTGGAGTTGCTGTGAGACAGGCTGATGTGTAATTTTTTTTTTTCTCTCAGTGCATAATCATCAGTGGGGAAAGTGGAGCAGGCAAAACAGAGAGTGCTCATCTCATCGTCCAACATCTCACTTTTCTGGGAAAGGTATAAGACACACTGGTATTTTTTTTTTGTATATACAGACACTTTTTAAAATTTATTTTAAGGAGAGAGATACTGTACACTGCCCTCCACTAATATTGGCACCCTTGGTAAATATGAGCAAAGAAGGCTGTGAAGAATTGTCTTTTTGTTTAACCTTTTGATCTTTTGTTAAAAAAATTCACAAAAATACTCTGCTCTCATGGATATCAAACAATTGCTTTGTTAAATATAGGTGTGCATCAATTATTGGAACCCTTTTAGTCAATACTTTGTGCTACCTCCCTTTGCCAAGATAACAGCTCTGAGTCTTCTCCTATAATGCCTGATGAGGTTGGAGAATACATGGCAAGGGATCTGAGACCATTCCTCCATACACAATCTCTCCAGATCCTGCAAATTTCGAGGTCCACGCTGGTGGAATCTCCTCTTCAGTTCACCCCACAGGTTTTCTATGGGTTTCAAATAAGGGGACTGGGATGGCCATGGCAGGACCTTGATTTTGTGGTCAGTAAACCATTTTTGTGTTGACTTTGATGTATGTTTTGGATCACTGTCCTGCTGGAAGATCCAACCACAGGCCATTTTAAGCTTTCTGGCAGAGTCAGGTTTTCATTTAATATCTTTTGATATTTGATAGATTCCATGATGCTATGTATCCTAACAAAATGTCCAGGTCCTCTGGCAGAAAAACAGCCCAAAAACATTAAAGAGCCACCACCATATTTAACTGTGGGCATGAGGTACTTTTCCATATGGCTACCTCTCTGTGTGTGTCAAAACCACCTCTGGTGTTTATTGTCAAAAAGCTATATTGGTTTCATCTGACCATAGAACCCGATCCCATTTGAAGTTCCAGTAGTGTCTGGCAAACTGAAGACCCTTGAGTTTGTTTTTGGATGAGAGTAGAGGCTTTTTTTCTTGAAACCCTTCCAAACAACATGTATTTAGGTGACTTTGGATTGTAGTTTTGGAGACTTTCTGACCCCAAGACGCAACTAACTTCTGCTATTCTCCAGCTGTGATACTTGGAGATTTTTTGGCCACTCGAACCATCCTCTTCACAGTGCATTGAGACAATATAGACACACGTCCAATTCCAGGTTCATTCATAACATTTCCAGTTGACTGGAACTTCTTAATTATTGCCCTGATGGTGGAAATGGGCATTTTCAATGCTTGTGCTATTTTCTTGTAGCCACTTCCCATTTTGTGAAGCTCAACATCCTTTTGCCACACATCACAGCTATATTCCTGGGTCTTACCCATTGTTATGAATGACTAAGGGAATTTGGCCTATATGTTACCTCGTATTTATACCCCTGTGAAACAGTCATGGTTGAACAATTTCCTGTTCCTAGTCACCCAGGTGTACTAAAAAATGTAAAATATCAATGGGAATATACTTTATTAAAAATATTAATAAATTAAAAATAAAATATATTTTTCTCATATGAATTCATAGGGGTGCCAATAATTGTGGCACACATATTTAACAATTTAAAAAAAAATTTATTTTTTTTTGGATAAACGTGTTTTGTTTGATATCCATGACAGCAGAGAATTTTTGTGAATTTTTTTAACAAAAGATCAAAAGGTTAAACAATACAGACAATTTTTCACAGCCTTCTTTGCTCATATTTACCAAGGGTGCCAATATTAGTGGAGGGCACTGTATATTTCACAGAGGTACTGATTACAGGTTTCACTGTTTTTGCTGTTTTGCAGTATGTATTACACATTTTTAAAATGTATATACATTACATTACCCAGAAATCCTCCTCCATAATGATGTGAGTGCATGCATTGTACCCTCTGCAGGCTAATAACCGTACACTTCGGGAAAAGATCCTGCAGGTGAATCCTCTGGTGGAGGCATTTGGTAACGCATGCACGGCTATTAATGATAACTCCAGTCGCTTCGGGAAGTACCTGGAGATGAAGTTTACCCCCACTGGCGCTGTCATGGGTGCTAAGATCTCTGAGTACCTGCTGGAGAAATCACGAGTCATCAAGCAGGCCACGTGAGTGTCATACTAACCAAACTTGTTATTGCACAGAGCTAATTCTAACTCTAATGCTAGCATAGAAGTGGTTTACTATTTCCCTACTAGTACTCAATATTCACATTTATTAGTTTAACATGTCCTGATTATGTTTCTACTTTTTTGTTTTTTGGCAGAGGGGAAAAAAACTTCCACATATTTTATTACATATATGCTGGTCTTTATCACCAGGACAGTCTGAAGAAATACAGATTACCTGAGAAAAAAGCTCCCAGGTTTGAGACTGATCAAACATTTATTGTTTAGACACCATTTTTATGTGCATAAAAGCACAGATGATGTTGACTGTGTGATTTTTTTTTTCCAGGTACATTGACAGTGCAAATGGCAAAGTGATGCAGGACATTGTGTCCAGTAAACTATACAAGGACCAGTTTGATGCCATTCAGGACTGCTTTCGCATAATAGGGTTTTCAGAAGAGGTATGCTGGTATGCTGATTTGTTAACGCTTAGCAAAACCACCTAAATATGTTAGGGACAATGAACTGCTACAAGGTCTGGGCCTTCATTTATCAACTGTGCATATACACAAACTGGAGTGTAAATTGTCCTTCTGAACTTTTCCGTACAAAGTGTGTGATTTATCAATGCAATGTTTGCTTAGATGTATGCATATATTTACTCACAGCTTTGACCATGCATACATAAGCACCTAGAGGTTTATGGAAAAAAATAAATAAATCCACAAGTGCAATGTAGTCACACTTATTGTAGGAGCTACAAACAAGTTTGTGGTTGAGCCCAATTTCCATAAATAGCTAACAGATTTGATGTTATGCTGTGTTAATGAATGCAGCATTATTTACAGTATGTCTCTTTGTTGAAGTATATTGTGCATTTTGCCTTATGGCTTATAGGCTGATACCGGTTCCTGAAAACAGTACTCATACATTTGTGCTTGGACCTAAGTTGGAGTTCTGATTTTTGCCTCTTGGTACTTTTCAGAGAGAATTTGGGGATATAGTGTATTGCATGCCATAATTTCTCTTGCCTATTCCAATGCACAACATGGGTACATGTGAAATGTGAAAAATAACTTCCAAAACAACTCCCAGCATCAAAAACCGTATTCTTGTCACATTTAAAGTGTCATAAAAAATTTCATTTATGACACAGTATGACAAAACAAATGACAACTATGCAAAAATATTAAGCAGCACAGCTTAATAATGCTACAGCCGTGCCCAAAAGTTTTGAGAATGACACAAATATTAATTTTCACAAAGTCTACTGCTTCAGTGTTTTTAGATCTTTTTGTCAGATGTTACTAACTGTTACTGAAGTATAATCACAAGCATTTCATAAGTGTCAATGGCTTTTATTGACAATTACATGAAGTTTATGCAAAGAGTCAATATTTGCAGTGTTGACCCTTCTTTTTCAAGACCTCTGCAATTCGCCCTGGCATGCTGTCAATCAACTTCTGGGCCACATCCTGACTGATGGCAGCCCATTCTTGCATAATCAATGCTTGGAGTTTGTCAGAGTTTGTGGGTTTTTGTTTGTCCACCCGCCTCTTGAGGATTGACCACAAATTCTCAATGGGATTAAGGTCTGGGGAGTTTCCTGGCCATGGACCCAAAATGTCGATGTTTTGTTCCCCGAGCCACTTCATTATCACTTTTGCCTTGTGGCAAGGTGCCCCATCATGCTGGAAAAGGCATTGTTCATCACCAAACTGTTCTTGGATGGTTGGGAGAAGTGGTATGGTAACGCTCACCTTTTCTTCTCCGGACAAGCTTTTTCCAGATACCCCAAACAATCGGAAAGGGGATTCATCAGAGAAAATGACATTACCCCAGTCCTCAGCAGTCCAATCCCTGTACTTTTTGCAGAATAGCAGTCTGTCCCTGATGTTTTTCCTGGAGAGAAGTGGCTTCTTTGCTGCCCTTCTTGACACCAGGCCATCCTCCAAAAGTCTTCGCCTTACTGTGCGTGGAGACGCACTCACACCTGCCTGCTGCCATTCCTGAGCAAGCTCTGCACTGGTGGTGCCCCGATCCCGCAGCTGAATCAACTTTAGGAGACGGTCCTGGCGCTTGCTGGACTTTCTTGGGCGCCCTGAAGCCTTCTTCACAACAGTTGAACCTCTCTCCTTGAAGGTCTTGATGATCCGATAAATGGTTGATTTAGGTGCAATCTTACTAGCAGCAATATCCTTGCCTGTGAATCCCTTTTTGTGCAAAGCAATGATGGCTGCACATGTTTCCTTGCAGGTAACCATAGTTAACAGAGGAAGAACAATAATTTCAAGCGCCACCCTCCTTTTAAAGCTTCCAGTCTGTTATTCTAACTCAATCAGCATGACAGCGTGATCTCCAGCCTTGTCCTCATTAACACTCTCACCTGTGTTAACGAGTGAATCACTGACATGATGTCAGCTGGTCCTTTTGTGGAAGGGCTGAAATGCAGTGGACATGTTTTTTTGGGATTAAGTTCATTTTCATGGCAAAGAGGGACTTTGAAATTAATTGCAATTCATCTGATCACTCTTCATAACATTCTGGAGTATATGCAAATTGCCATCATAAAAACTGAGGCAGCAGACTTTGTAAAAATTAATATTTGTGTCATTCTCAAAACTTTTGGCCACGGCTGTACACTTTATTGATCCAAATCAAAATCTTTGCTTCGGGAAAAAATAATGTTTCTTTCTTTCTTTTTCTTTTTTCTTTTTTCTTTTTTCAACTTTATCCTGTTTACCCTTTGAAGCAGTGCCTACATACTGTACATGGTTAATTGTAGGTGTGTTTGTCTTTAAATGAACATGCATGCTCACACTGGCTACAAACTGTCAGTTTTTATTATGTTTCAGTGTGTACACTGACTTGTGTACATACATTTGAAAATCCCAAATTTATTATCTATATGAGACTTTTCAAATTTATGCATGACAAATTTTTTTTAACCTTTTCTGTGCAATGATGATAAATGAGGGCCTTAAATTATAATACTAACCATATAAGCACATACTACTAATAATATGATCAGACATCACATTAAGGCCATTTAACCATTTAATGATGACTCTGAAAAGATTTATCATTTATGTTTACCTGAAATATCTTGTTATACTTGTACAGGAAGTGAATTCTGTATACAGAATCTTGGCTGCTATTTTAAACACTGGAAATATTGAGTTTACTTCCACCACCTCTCAGCACCAAACGGATAAGAGTGAAGTGCCGAACTCTGAGGCCTTAGAGAATGGTAAGAGCTTGAAAGTATGTTAACATGCAACATGTGCCTTGAAATTAAGAAAATACACAGATCTGTTGAAACCATTTTCAACATTGTGGTATAACTGTTTAGGTTTATAGAACCGATTATTCTTATATAGTATGGGTATTTAGTACATATCTATTTTATTGTATTATTATTATTATTATTATTATTATTATTATTATTATTATTGACGTGCTTTGTGGCTCTTTGCCATGCAGCAGCGGTTCTGCTGTGTATAGGAGCAGAGGAGCTACAGGAGGCGTTGACCTCTCACTGTGTGGTAACACGTGGCGAGACCATAATCCGCACCAACACAGTGGACAAGGCTACTGATGTGAGAGACGCCATGTCCAAGGCCCTCTATGGCAGACTCTTCAGCTGGATAGTGAACCGTATTAATGCCCTTCTACAACCAGACATCAAGAGCTGGTAAGTGAATTTAAAAACCGGTTAACTGTCAGTCATTTTTTGCTGATGCTAATCAGCTCCTGGAACCAACCAGTTTGAAATAGACTCACTTGAGCCACCACTGCCCCAGATTTAAGTCTGTTCAGTTATTTGATTTACTAAAATTGTGAAATATCCAGTCCTTTCAGATAAACAACAGCAAAGAGTTCAGAATGCAGTTGCTGGTGTCTTTCTCAGTACAGAGTGGTAAAACCTGTACTACATTCGCGAAAGCTTTCTGTTCTAGTTGTCTGTTGCTTTCTGGCTCTGCAGATCTTCCCTGTATAAAGATTGGTATGCACAGTCTCTCCATCTTAAAGGTGACCTCCATTTCATCCAACACAGACTGCAGAATATTAATTGCCAGAGCAAGTGGAGAAAAGCACAATGAAAATGAGGTTTCTATAAATTTTTGATATTGAGTTGCATTGAGAAAATACTATTCAGATGATTAAACAGACTTCAGAAGGAGAATAAGAGGCAGTTCATTGATCCAAGAGAATCCCTTCAGATAGCAGTGTGTGGACATGTCAGAGACTCTAATGCCTTCCAGTCTGTTTCACAAAATCCATATGCACCCGTTTCCACTCCAATCTTTCCAATTTTCATCCTTATTGCCACTAATAACTGTTAACTATGGCAGAAGGTGCCCTTCAAAAACTGGTATGTTTTGCAGTCAAATGTTGTGTTTCAGGCAGAGTATGAATCCCTTGTTAGCTCAAATTAAGCACTCCTGTATACCTTGTTTAGGCTGTTTATGTTTTTGTGGAGGCTATGAAATTTTAATGCTTGCGCAGAAAGGCTCTAAAGCTACGTGACATTGGTATAATGTGAAAATTATGTGTCTGTTCTGTGTTTGAAGCGCTGCAGAGAGTGGGATGTATGTGGGCATTTTGGACATCTTCGGTTTTGAGAACTTTAAGAAGAACTCATTTGAGCAGCTGTGCATAAACATTGCCAATGAACAGATTCAGTTCTACTTTAACCAGCACATCTTTGCCCTTGAACAGGTGAGACACTTAGATCTCGCTTTAAACCCTGCATTAATGTGCATTTTTGATCAGTTGGAACAGTTGTGTGTTAACATAGCTTTTGTTGTGATCATGACATAATCAGATCAACTGAATGACCTCAGAGCCAATCTGCCTTGCCTCAGGCATGTGATCTGTTTGGTGTGTTTGTATAAATTTGGGTAGAAGCATGTACCACAGAATACCACAATCAAATTTTGTTAAAATATATTTTTTTCGAAATGTGTTGAATACAGCTGGTCATTTATGTTCCCATCTAATCAACAACTGTGGAAACCATACTTTTCCATGGAAGAGGAAAATTAAGGTTCAGAATGTAGACTACATGAACACAAAACAGATGTGACTACAAAGGTGAAATCAGATTGTTGGTTTTCGAGATACTGATACAGATGCAAGCAAGGGGCTTAGTGCACGGGAAACCTTAAATTAGGCTTAAGCCTCATTTTCTTATACTTTGAAAATAATGTAAATATGGTACATACTTCCATACTTAAGACTGATATACTGAGGTGTGTGTATATTTACCTTAAGAAAGGTGAGCACATTGTTCCACACAATTTACTTAAAAGTAGAATGTCACAACAGTGTAAAAGTATGTTGAAAGCGAAGCCAACGAATGGTCTGAGCCCGCCCTGTAGTGTAGGAGTGTTTTCGGGTTACTGACCTGAGGGAACTCGTACAGTATGTATGATCAAAAATGTGTATCCACAATTTTACACAGAAATTCTAGTGTTTAAGTATACCACACCTTTCAGGATATCACATTTTCTCCATTGAAGACATAACACTTCATACTGTATTTATTAGAGACAGTGTGTACAGTGTGAACTGTATACCATTTAGTGTACTGTTTAGCAGTACTGCAAAAAATGTAGTGTATTTGAAGAGTGATTTAGGCTTTTATTCTCTCTCTTTTCCTATCCTTTCCTATCTTAACTCAGTATTTCCTCTACAGTACAACAATGCCAAAAAAAAAAAAAAAAATCATACAAGCAAAGAATGAGTTGAGAATTGCCACTGTCTAGCATGAATACAGTGCTCTTATTATAGATAAGATAGCTGTAACCTCCTCCAAATCTAAAAATTAAATCAGTTTGCTAAATATATTTCCTGTAGGTAAGTAATTTACAGAGCCACAAAATAGTCCGTTCATCAGCAAGTTGCTGCTAATGCCATATGTATTAAGTGTCATTTGTTTTTGCTTAATTTCTTATCCATTATGGAAGTAAGTGTGTGTGTGTGTGTGTGTGTGTGTGTGTGTGTGTGTGTGTGTGTGTGTGTGTGTGTGTGTGTGTGTGTGTGTGTGTGTGTGTGTGTGTGTGTGTGTGTGTGTGTGTGTGTGTGTGTGTGTGAGTGAGAGAGAGAGAGAGAGAGAGAGAGAGAGAGAGAGAAAGCATTTGGCCTAGAAGGCTGACTGTATAATTTTCCTCATTACTAACAGCAGCATTAGTGAGCTTCATTATAGACCTGAATGGCAATGTGATTTAACACACACCACTTAGTGATAAACACACAGCACTGCTATTCCAGAGCTCTGATTAAAACATGAGGAGGGGTTGCAGAAGCCCATCACAATTAATCTGCAGAAGAGTAGACTGAAACATTTGGTTTTGTTTGCACAATCTTATTGTGATCGTGTGACAATATTTGCATTATTAGTTGCCGTCTCAATTTGATCCAAATTTCAAATATCTATTTTTGTCATTCTGCTATTTTAGAGGCTGACCAAGCTAAAGAGGTTACATGAATGAATGGAGGAATGAATGAATGATTACTTGTTGTGGTTCAGTGAAGCTCTACCCAGTTATGAACTTTATTTGAGCTAAATGTGCTTGCATGTTTTAAGGTGCTGATGTCTGTCAGTTGACATTGTGTGTGCTTCTCAGATGGAATATCAGAGTGAGGCGATAGATGCCAGTCTGGTGGAGTACGAGGACAACAGGCCAATTTTGGACATGTTCCTGCAGAAGCCCATGGGGCTTCTCTCACTGCTGGATGAGGAGAGCCGTTTCCCTCAGGCAACGGACCAAACACTCGTTGGTAACGCACTGCACAGAGCTCAGAGCATTTTCTGCCTTTACTAATAACCTCCTTTTATGTTGTTGTGACGTGCCTTACAAATGACTTACAGGCCATAATTAATACTGTAATAGAAACAGTCATTTATATATTTCTCATGTTCTCCTTTTATCTTAAGATAAGTTTGAAGACAACCTACGGTACAAGTACTTCTGGAGACCAAAGCGTGTGGAGTTATGCTTTGGAATTCAACATTATGCTGGAAAGGTAATACATATTTACTGAATGCAAATCCACTTCATTTTCTCTAATCAGCATTTTTCTCAAATCAGTACATATCCTAATATTTGGACGGTGTGTTCTTGAAGGTGTTATACAGTGTGAATGGTTTTCTGGAGAAGAACCGAGACACACTCCCTGCAGACATCGTGGTTGTTTTGAGAACGTCTGAGAACAAATTGCTACAGCAGCTGTTCTCTAATCCTCTCACCAAAACTGGTATGTCTCACAACTATGGCACACAAAACTGGTTAAATGGTAAATCATGTGGTGTCAAAAGTCCCAGTTTGACCTACTTTACTGCCATTATCTTTTTTTTTTTTTAATGATGTTCCATGACTTGCTGAAATTGGGGGTCAACAAAACTGGTCAAAAGTTTGTTTTTTTTCCCCCCAGGCATGATACTGTAGAAATCTTGGGTCGCACTAAAGTGATGACTATCTACAGATTGTTAACTCCACCACTTAGTATGGGATCCACTTAGAATAGTGTTAATATAATCACCACAGCCATGATAACATTCTGTCATTCTCAAACCTCTCTGTAACCCCTTAGAGGTCAATCTCAGGTAAAGCTCTGAAGAGGTCAAACATGTTTGGGGAGGATTCTAAAACACTGCTGTTTGGCTGTTTAGATGAATATTTGGAATGTGTCATTAATCACACTTTGAGTGTGTGTTGCTCTACCTGTGGTAAAGGTCAGTCTCAGGGCAACACTTCTATTGACAGCTCACACAACTGTACTGCCAGCCATTTGACCTGATTTTGATGGATTGGTAGAGGTTTTTCAACATAGCACCCCCCCCCCCCCCTCTCTCTCTCTCTCTCTCTCTCTCTCTCTCTCTCTCTCTCTCTCTCTCTCTCTCTCTCTCTCTATTGTACTTAACTAAAGAAATCCTTCTCTTTCTTTATCTCTTGTGTGGCTTATCACTGGGTGGAGAAATAGTAGGATAGAAGAATAGAAGGATCTTTTCATTTTCACTAAGAACTCCCCCTTGCTTTCCTGCTGTTTTGCCTTCGTCTCTCCTGATTTGGGGTGTTCCAGTGATAAGGTTTTCAAACACCCAGCGGATGAGATGCCACTATTTAGAGCTCATAAAGCATGTGCATCTCCTATTTTCTTTATCATTGTGCTGCCAGTGAGGTGCTTAAAAAAAGTCAGCTACTAGGTAGGCTTCCAGGCCTCAGCTACTAGATTTAGTGAGGAAGAAGGAAGCAGAGCGTTTAATTATGTATTTCACTCTCCTCAGTAGATAAGCCATTATTTGCCTCCCATCTCCTTTCAGTATCCTTGAATGTGTCTTGTCCGAGCAGAATTGAAAGCAGTAAGAAGGCAGTCATTTTTCTACTCTTAATGGATAGAAAAAAGAAAACCTTTCTCTCGACTGTGTATGCGTGCGTGTGTGTCTTTGTGTGCACCCATGTGACCGTGCATGCATGCACGTATTTTATTTGTGAGGCTAGAAAATAGCCTCTGCTGCATAGATAAGAATAGTTCACTCCTGTTTGTGTTTATATAGTAAATGCATGGATGAGAGGATGCTATAACAGTTGTTGGTACTGCACTCCTCCACTACCTTAATGTGTAGGTGGTTGTCCACTCTTATATTTATCCTTGCTCATCATAGCTGGCTGACTTTTCATCTTGATACAAACCAATAGAAACAGCATCTTCCTTTTATGTTATAAATATCAGCAAGATTAGAATTTTTGATCTTCAGGCCAAAATATGAGGGGAATTTAATTTGCATATGTTTATACCCAATTTTGTAGCTTTCTCCTCTTATCTGTGGAATTGCAGCTATCTGCAGGATCTAATAAAAAAATCTTTTTGTGCCTGGTGGTGTTTGCTTTACTGACAGGCTTCCTCCTGTAGTCTGCTTCTCACCACTAGGGGGCAGTCTGGATGACTGATTCTCAGCAAGACTGTTCAAAATGTGTCAACATTCACTTTCTGTCAAAGCTTCTAATTTTCATAAAGTATTTTTTTGCCATTTGATGTCTGTCATACACATACAGGGATGATGTAGATAACGTACATTCAGAACTAGGTTGTTCAGAGAAATCTGTAGCATTAGAAGGTCACAGCAGCTGACTGGCATGATTGGATGCTAAACTGAAATAATTGGATGATATATATAGCGTAGAATCATTGGCAGGATGAAAGAAGAAAATATTCATGATTTGTAGAGAGTACTTTGATGGTCTAAATAAAAAGGTGTAAAAAGTAGGGTTTTTTTTGTTATTCTTTTAAATGTAATTAAGTAAGTGCAAGTATTAATTTTCAATAACACTCAAGTAAAGTATAAATATGCCAAAATAATACTTGAGTAAACCAGTGACGTACAATAAATCAAGTATTTTCCACACCTGTTTATAAAATCTTCTTCTTCTCCTCCTCCTTCTCCTTCCCTATAAAGATGCCAGTCTATGTGTCTAATTGTGTATATTTTAGCTTAGGTTATAAGTTAACAGTAAGAGATGAGGCCCTCTGTGCTCAGACCTAAATAAACTGAAAATTCTAGCCTTAATTAAACAGATGTACACTAATTTATTGTAATTATACTGATATATTGTCTTCCAACACATAAAACACATCTGATTCAGTTCCTTTAGGGCTTGCTAAAGGAACTGAACCAGATGTGTTGAATATGTTGGAACAACTGCTATATTAGCAGTTTTTGCTGTGAAGTCAGAAATATACACGATCTTATAACCGTACCACACACAGTGTTATAACCGTAAACACAAGAAAACCTTTACAGTGTTTAGAAATGCAACTAAGCTTTAGTCCTTCCTCTCCTTCAGAACTTCATTGTTGAGGCTGGGGCCTGTCCATGTGGCATGGCTTTGTCACAGGAAATGGATTATATTTGCATGGACAAATTCCCCTGAAGCCTGAGCACATCCGTGGATCAGACAGATCGGTGTGTTTGGGTTGGCCCTGTTCTAAGACGCTCTGTGGGATCTGCTCTCCTGGCCTGTGGTCATACTGTATGTATATATTCCAAACTAGGGCCTCAGTATAGATTTACATTAATCGGCTGTACATTAGAAGAAAAATGTAAAGGTTGTTAGCGGGAATAGAGTTGTGTTTGTGTTGAGAGAAGTTTTATAATTTGGAGTTTGGTCATCACATAACCATATAGAACAAAAATATAGGAAAGAAAATCGTGTTTCTTAAAAGAACACCTACACCATGAGCCAGTACCACAGTCAAGTCATCCTTAAGTTGAGTTGAGTTGCGTCATCTCATCCTCACATCCAAAGTCAAGTCCAAAATCATTAAGTTGCTCCTCAAGTCAAAGTCAAGTCCTTAATGGACTTCTGTGTTTGTGGCCAACCCATGATGATTTAGTTTATCAGGGGGAATCTGTCTGCCTTAATCTAATTGAGGTAGGCTGTAGTAATCCAATTACATGTCAGAGAAAATAAAAAATAATAATAATAATAATAAATAAATAAATAAATAAAAATAATAATAATAATAATAATAATAAAGTCAAAGTTTGAGTATCGTATGCTGAAATCCGGGTTGAGTCTTTAGTTATAGATATGCACATTCAAGACAAGCTGTGAGGCATGAGTTCAGGACACAAGCACTACATGTACAATTATAATATAGTATATGTTTATGACTACAGGGTGTCCCAAAAGTTTTCATACATAGGGGGCTATGCTTGCCAGCACCAAGTCGGTTGTACCTTCATCAGTGGATATTCGCGGACATCCACTTCTCAGCTGATTTTGCAACACGTCCAGTCTTTTTGAATTTGTTAAGTTTGGCAACAGTGTCATGTGTGTGATGTGCTCGCCATGTTTCCTGTTAAACTCCATCGCAACCTTGCAACAGCTTCCTGATCCAGCCATGAGAATGATTTCAATACGTTCTTCTTTTGTCAAAGGCATTCTTAAAGGCTATCTGGAAAAAAAACATATTATATAAACCTAAGTATGAAAAATTTCCCCTATGTACAGAGACTTTTGGAATAGCCAATTGCTTCTTGCATTTATACTCTGATTATGTGTACTTTGGCTTGCTCATACCATATCCCCCAAACATCCAAAAAGTGCTGAGTCTGAATCTGCTTAGCTAGTGACTATACAGTGAACTAAATTTACCCAGATCTAAGCGTATGGCTTCAGCCGTTTACCTGTTCTTTGATCATTCAGGTGAGATAACGTTAACAGGATGCTAAGTAAACATTTAACCCCAATCTCATGTTCGTAGCAGCTCTGCAGAATCTTTTGCTGCGTTTCTGCTGCGATATGGAGAAAACAGTCAGACTTTTGTTAGCTGTCAGAGCATCTCCTGATAAAGTAAAGCTGTGTCAAGCATCCAAAGCCCATTACAGCGTGCACTTGCTCCACTGATTGATGCTCCCTGACAGTGAAACATGCTGTTCAAAATGCCTCTGGCCTCAGAGCGCGGGACTCTGACGAGGAAAGGAGGCAGTGGAACAATCTCATTTGCCTGGTTGCTGACTTGATTTTTAAGAATAGTTCATATTTATTTAAAAATGATGAAGGGGCTTGAGAGCGATCAAGGCCACTAGTCAATGTATGAGAGAAAGCATGCTCGAGCGAGTGAGAAGAGAGTGATATCTAGCAGCTCTCCTCAGCAGAAGTCAGCTTGTAACGGCTGCTGTCTGACAACTTTGATTGTCCCCTGTGTCGACAGCCCGAGTCTGGCCTTCTGAAGTACAAGGCACACACAGCCTCTGATGAAAGCGAGCAGAGAGGTGTCATATTGAACGAGGGATTGCTTTTTAATCCAGGGCACATTGACTATTCTTGTCAATAGAAACTCAATACAAGTGCCAGCTTGAGATTTTTTTTTTCTGTAGGAATCTTGCTGGGCTTAATTTTCAAAGTGAATGCACAGATGCCAGGGAAGGGCTTTTTTCTTTCTTTCTTTCTTTCTTTCTTTCTATCTTTCTCTCTCACTCTGTCTCTCTCTCATGCTCTCACTCACTCACTCACTCTCTCTCTCCCTTTCTTTGTGTTGTCAGCATTTGCCAGAAGCAGCACACGTGAAGTAGAGATGATGGGTGTCATCCTCTTTCACAGAATTGTGCCTTAACAGACAGACAGACCTAGTGGAAGAAAACCGCATACATGCGCACACAGATCTGGTTTGCTGTTTAGCCTTTTTTAGAGAAATTGGACACGATTGTATTGAACTGTCTTGAGTATTACATTCTAGATATTTCTGTAAACACTGCACCAAAGCGAAAAGCAACATATGATCCTAGATCATAATTTTGCTTTAGGTCCTTAGATACGGAAATAGGAATAAATTATGGTCCATGCAGTGCAATACTACTGTAACAATATATACATGACAGTAATTTTAGATAAATATGCAAGTGTGCTGTCAGTTTTCCTTTCTGCAGAAATCCTTTTCATATGTGTGTGTATGTGACATGAAAATGCAATGACATGTTGCATGCTTCTCCCAGTCTTACTTATTCATCATGAAAAATATGAGCTGCTTATCTGCAGAGAGAAAGTAGGAGATGGAGAGATCTATTGATATATAGATCAAAAAAGAGAGAGGAATGTTGTTAAACAGTATAGATGGAGACTAAAATGCTCATTTATATCTATAAGAGGGGGATGTTGATCTAGGCAACAATAGATCTCTGTAGGTCTCTGCATGTACTCAGTAGGTCCGATAAGTGCAGATGGTCACAGTGCTACTGTATTTAAACTTATTCTTGGCCAGCTCACAACCTCACACTGGTTAGAGTGTCTTGTGGTGAGGTACAATAACTAGATTCACCATAGGAAAGTACTGCATCATATGTTAAACTAATGCTGATTTTTGTTATTCTCAGGTCTTATTGGAAATTCAGTTTAAGTTAGTTAATTTGGGTTTTAGTGTGATTTTATTTATTTGTATTACAATTTTTAGGTAGTCTTGTTAGTCATCATTGTCCAAACTGATCTAAAGCTCACACAAAACAAAAGTAATTAGTAAAACTGCTTTCTATTTCATTTTAATTTAATTAGTTTCAGAGGTTTTTTTTAATTTTATTTGTGTTAATTTAATTTAGTTTAGTTTTATTGTTTATTTTATTTTATTGCATTTCATTTTTATTAACCATGGTAGGAATGTCCACCTTACACTTTTCACTTTTCCACTCTCTATTTAATACTAAGTGTTAATAAGTAGCACTAAGTGATGCATCACTCTTGGATTATGTAATGTATATACAGTACTGTGCAAAAGTTTTAGGCACCCTATTTTTTTAAAAATACAAACTTTGTTATAGATTTTTTATTTTATGACTTCTACATTATCAAGTCAGTACAAAAAACATTTTAGATTCCCGAACATTAGTTTTCTAGCACAAAATTAAATGCTACAGAAAAATGTTTGTACATCATTAAAGAAAGCAGCATATTATGTAAGAGACACTTTTCAGACAAAAAACACAATGAAGGCTGCTGGGTTTTGCTGCAAAAATAAGAAGCAAGTGCAAAAGTCAAAGTCTCCAGAAGAACTGTGGCTGGTTCTGCAAGATGCTCAATAAAATTTACCAGCTCATTTCCTTATAAAACTGCACAAATTGTACTGGAGACTACTATTTTAATTTTTTTGTCACACCAAATATTGACTTTGTTTTCATTTACTACTGTTTACTGCTCTTTGTGGGGTTTTTTTAACGTAGAAACATTTAATTTCATTATTTGAAGGCATCTTTGCTCTACAGCATTTCTTTGCATGTGCCTCAAACTTTTGCACAGTACTGTATAATGAATTCTTCTCTCAAAAGGTTTATATTTTATTTTTATTTAGTTCAAAGACATGTGCTGTAGGCTGATTGGCATTTCCAAATGGTCCATAGTGTGTGAATGTATGTGTGATGGGTTGGCACTCTGTCGATTGTTGTTGTACGTTTAGTTTTCATTAACTATAATAACTATAATAACCTCACACTTTTCTTCCACTCTCTATTTAATATAGCACTAAGTCATGCATCACTCTTGGAGCTTTTTTAAATGTACATGTAATGAATTCCTCTCTTAAAAAGTTTTAAATAGAATAATAAAACTTTTACTAACAGGGGGATGCAGAGCTTCAGCTTGGTGGTCAGTATTCACTACAGCACTATTCCTTTGGATGCTGTCTTCTTACTTACTGAGTGTTATTTCTTAAAGTGACAGTATAACATTACAGTACACAGGATAATTAGCTCAAAATGCTCAAACACAGTCAATATTCTTTATCCAGTCTATTACTCATGTCTGTGGGGATGTGACAGAGATGGGGATGCATCAGTTGACTATGTCCTCTAAGCCTGCTGGCCAGCATTGATGAATTCCTGAGTTCTAATTAGATGTGACATGTAGTGGTTAATACAGGACAATTTACACTCACTCTGGTTGTGGACAATTTGAAAACATAATGTCCTTGTTCAGAATGATCAGTAACGTTATAGATGATCAACATTCCCACATACACAGAAATACCGTGATGTTAATGAGAGTGAAGAGACAGCAGGTAGTACACTATAAAAGGAGGAAGCTGAGAAATATTATGAAAGACTGACAAACCGCTTGTTTAAATGACATCTGCTGCACGCAAACTAGAAAACACAGCAGTACAGTAGTTTTATAGTCCCAGATTCCTCTAGACTGCACGCACACACACAACACGCATGCACATTTGCTGGGTTAATGCTGCTTTCCGTTTCTGCGGTGGGTATTTCTCTAAAGGTGTGTGGCACATCTGTGCTGCTATTGTTTATTCATGCTGTCGAGCCTTTGAAATGTGTTAAAATGCTTCCCACTCATTATAAAACTCCTGCCACCCATGGATTAGCACTTTGATGTCACCAATCCTGCTTCAAAGGCTGCTTTCAGTACCATTAATCAGAGTTTAGCCTCTGAAGACTCAGCCAGAGAAAACATTTGGACATCTTGTGCAGAAAGTTTTGAAACGCACAGACTGCCGTGCATGTGCTACAGTGGGACTGCATATCCTGTAGAACAGTGCGTGTGTGTGTGAGTGAGCGCGTGCATGCAAGCATGTGATAGAGGGAGGGAAAAAATGATGATGCTTTGCTGTGAAGTTTCCTTCTTTCGATCTGTCCATCAGCCATCAGCAGTGCAGATCTATCCACCTAATAATAAAATATTAATTGGAATTTGAGTTGGGAACAACATTGTTGCTTTTAAAACAGTTAGCTTGCTTAATCACATTAGTCACATTAGATAAATATCTGCACATTAGAAAGATACACAGGACATCTGGTTCAGAGGCTGAATAAAGTTATGTTTTCAAAATGTTGCTGTTTTTATTTGTGAATGAAAATTGACTACTTTTTTTTCTAGCAGACTTGTTTTTGTTTTCCAGTGTTCCTAGAGCATAGTGATAAGGTTCACATTAAAGAAAAATAAACTTCTGGTATAAACCATGCACACTTCTGGTTTAAATCCAACTATGAAAACAGATATGAATATTTTGCACACTATACAGATAATGGCATTGCATTACACCACTACTGTATAGAGATTTATGTTTTAAGTTGTGAATAAGATTGGCCTTTATCATGCTACACACTGCATGTCCATAAAAGATCCACATTATGGAAATATTGCTATAGAAAGCTCATACTCAGGTCTGTAATGATGTGGTTGTTTTCCAGGTAACCTGGCCACCTCCAGAGCCAGAGTCACTGCAGCGTCCCGATCTCTGCCTCCTCAGCTCCACACAGGACGTAGCAAGGTACGTACAAACACACCACGTACACCTTTCATCATGTTACATGTAAGGAATAAAACACGCTGGGACATGGAGTTATAGGAAAATAATTAATGATAGAATCATGTGATACGACTACCTCCCCGAAATTGACTATTTTCCTATAACCGCACATCCCAAAGTGATTTTTCCCTCTTATACCACAGCCATTTGCCAGTGTTGTTTTTTATTATTAAAAAAAAACAATGTCTCATGTTTTTGTATGTTTATAGTTAATTCAATATTGTGGAAAGACCATTATTTCCCTATAAACAGCCATTCCCTCATCAGCCTCTCTGTTCTCTCTCTTGAAGTTAGGACAAAATGCAGCTTGTCAGATAACCGATAAACTGGAAGTCCTCTGTCCTGAACACTGTCTGTGTAGTGTAAAAAAGGAACTGGTTTACCTCAAAACACTGATTTGGACTCTTCTTCCATAAACCCTTTCATATAGAAAAACTAAATGTTTATATATATATATATATATATATATATATATATATATATATATATATATATATATATATATATATATACACACACACACACACACACACAGTATCTCACAAAACTGAGTACACCCCTCACATTTTTTAAAATATTTTATTTTATGCGGTACGTCCCAGCTCGATCAGGGGCGGCCTGAGGCGCGTTGGGGAGTCGGACCATCGTTCCCACCTCCATGATGGGGCACTGGTCCTGGAAATGCCCTGGCTCCCCGCAACGCCAGCATGCCGACCCAGGCATCCCTCCTGCACTGGCAGCTCTAGATTCACCCACCTGAGGAGCAGAAGAGACAGAAACAGGGAGAGCGGAGGGAGTGGGAAGGGGAGGGGGAAAGGAACGGGTGCGGGGCATGGGTCGGGGTGGACCCAGCCCACGTCTCCGGGGGTAGGGACAGGAAAAGGACGAGGAGAGGCACGAGGTCGAGGGAGAGAAAGAGAGGAAGAAGGGTGGGGCTCGCCTGCCCCTGAATACACCGCCAGGTGATCCTCTGCCAGCTGAACCGCCTCATCCAGCGACGCGGGACGATGGCACTGGACCCACTCCGCTGTCCTGTCAGGAAGCCGGGTGATGAACTGCTCCAGCACCACCAGGTCGATCACTTCCTCCGTGTCGCACTCCTCAGCCAACTACCACCTCCTGCAGGTGTCCCGGAGCTTCTGGGCGAAGGCGAACGGACGGCCAAGCTTGACGAAGGTCAGTGCTATGAAGCGCTGAAGGTGCTCTTTGGGGGTCCGCCCGACCCGCTGCAGAATTGCCCGCTTCAGGTCCGGGTATTCCAGCATGCTAGCAATGGGTAGCTGCTGGGCCGCGAGCTGCGCCTCACCCGACAGGAGCGGCACCAGGCGGGCCGCCCACTGACCCTCAGGTCAGCCCCACGCCCGCGCAGAGCGCTCATACAGCTCCAGGAACGCCTCTGGGTCGTCCTGTGGTCCCATCTTCATCAGCGCGATGTGGGGCAGAGCAGCGGGTGCGGCTGCTGCGGGGGCCACGGGGCCAGCGGCTGGAATCCCGGCCTGCTGCACCAGGCCCTGGAGCACCCGGCGGTCCTCGGCCTGGGCGTCGAGGAGGTCCTTAAACCGCTTCTCCTGGTCGCGTTGTAGCTGCAGGAGGGCTTGGTGTTGGGTCTGGTGGAGGTTGGCCAGCTGGGTGATGAGGTCGGCCAGAGGTGAGCCTTCCATGGCGGCGATTTCCTTTCGGAATCCCGGGTTTCGGCACCAGTGTAACAATTTAATGTTCAGGTACAGGGGAACCAGAAGGGAGGCAGGCTTAATACACTTGCACACTTTTATTTCTTTCTTTTCCTTTTGGTTTGTGGGTTTTTCTTTTATTTCCCAAACACACACACACACACACACACACACACACACACACACACGCACGCACGCACACATGTGGCTCTGCGCCGGCGTCTCTTTCTCTCTCTCTCAAGGCGCGTCTCTCCTCTTTTTCTCTTCTTCCCCTCACTGCAACACAGAACACTCGTTAGTCTCATTTCCTACAGGTGTGTAAACCTTACCACTCGCTTTCTCCGGCTCCGCCCTCCATTCACAAACCGGTGCTCGACCACGCCCCCGCCTCCACAGTCTCCTATAATTTTCCTTTCTGATTCTGTTACAATTATGACTGTGATCACATTGTTTCTAACATATTGGGTGTTTCCAAAATAAATAAAAAAGAAGGAATGAAAAAAAAAGCTGCCTACTAGGTTTGTTTTCAAAGTCAGGAAGCAGAAAACACTGAGATGAGAGGACAATAAGTTATTTGTAATTGGTTTTTACTTGACAGTTCATTTCAAGCAAAAATAGTGGGTGTATTCACAGAATATTCATTCTGGGGTTTTTTTCCCAAAGGATACTTTTATATATGGTGTAACAAACTTTTTGGGTTAGTGGCTCTTAGCATGTGTTACTAACCTGCATTTGTGCATATGAAGCTTGTCTCAATTTGTTTCCTTACGGATACGTTCATAGCTTTAAAGCACTGGCTTATACTCTTTATAAGAGAACTGACTGATGAGACAGCATAGACATGGACAGCTGCCTTGTACTTTGGACACACCTAATATCTTCTTATTGTTAATATCACTTTCTCAACCCCCAGTATCTGGTCTCTGTGTATGAATACTTACTTTAACTCCTTATCTATCTGTTCTTTCTACCTCTCTGTTTCCAAATGACCCTCTCTACTCTCAGTCTCCTAGATATCGGAGAAAGGTAAGATTGTTAAACCTTTCAGAGCTTTCTGAATTTACCATCACTAGGTGTTGGTTTCTTAGGTTCCTTTTTTTTTTTAAATAAGAGATTCAGGTTTGCTTATTGCTGATTTAGGTCTATGGTATTCTTTTAAATTGCAGCACTGATTGAAATAATAACCAATTTAGTGCACGTGGCTCAACACTTTTGCTATATTATTTTGCTTTATAACACAACACTGTTAAATTAAATTCTTGAATCTGATTGGTCAGGTGGTGTTGATTTAATTTTCTCTAACAGAACAGCTCTTTGATCGGTTTGTATTAATGTGCTCATTAGAATACATTATAATTTCTATAATAGCCCATTTACAGGGACTGAATAAACAATTATAAAATCATATAATTTAATAAAGAAAAATGCTTATTTTTTATATGATTTGATATGATAAGTTTTCTGTAAGAATACATTTAACATTTATGGAAGGAGTCTCAGGTTGTAACAGTCAGTAGGTTTTCCACCACATGAATGTTCTGGGCAGAGGCACTTTCTGGTTTTTCTGTAACATGACAAGCTGTGTGTTTTGTTTTATTTACTTCGAGAGAGAAAAAATAGTCTGGTGAGAGACAAACTGTTTATAGCTATAATGTACTGTAAGTGACAACAGGAACTAACTTGTATCTTGTACGTTCCTCAACATTAAAGGTAACAATAAATGGTTAAATAGTATGATGCCATTCTTTAATGAATTAAAATTTGTAATCGTTTGTCAAATTGCTGTGGTGTAAGAAGAATAAAACACTTTGGTATGTGCCGTTACAGGAAAATAATCCACTTCATGGACACACCCAACTGTATTTTATTCCTTACATATCAGATAATCATTTCTGCCCTGGGATGTAGCTTATGCTAAAAAGAAAAGTGCTTAATGAATACTGTAGTAATTTTGCAAACAGTTAAAGTGGCAGATATGAAACTTCAGCAAGTTATAAAAATGCCAAAAAGTGGGACCGATGAAGAGAGGGAGATCTTGTTAAAGCAGTCACACAGGACCTAGTCTCATTCACCTGTTTCTCCCCAAGACATGTTGGACAAAGTCAACTGTCAAAACCTCCAATTACAGAATGTAGGGCCAGTGAAATAAAATTCTGGGCATACCTTTCTCCTTTACTCAGATGAAATGAAGTATTAAGATATTCACTTTGCTGCATAGATGTTCCATAAAATATTTATCACATCGTTAATTTTGATGAGTCCAGGAGAGGAGATAGCTGTTAAGAAGATCATATTGTATTCTTGTTAAAACACTGTTGAAAAGCAGAAGTTGGTTTGACATGAGGAGGTTCATTATTAAAAAAAAAAAAAAAAAGTTTAAAAAAAAGTACCCTGAAGTATTAATGTCACCAGTATGCACACACTACTCCTGCCCTCATGATGTTGATTTTAAGTGTTTCTTTTCTTGCAAGCCAATGATAGTTAAGTTGACATTATTGTTATCCTATTTTATTGGATCATATTACTCCATTATAGTGCATTTACAATCCCAGAGGGGAGAGAGATTTAGCCATGTGTTAAACACATCAATATACAGAATAATAAAACTGGATCTGTCTGGATTTTGCAATACATGCTGATCTCATTCTCATGCATTTAATCAGCCTCAATTCTTTCCATTTGTGCAATTGTTTTTTTCTGTTAGGACTCATTTATTCAGTCCTAACTTTTAGCAAGTCAAAGATTTACTAGTTGTGAGTGTCTGTGGATGGACTAAAACTGAAGTGTGTGTTGTTTTAGGTGGACACCATGGAAATGATGAGACACCCAGAGGAGACCACTAACATGAGAAGACAGACTGTAGCTTCCTACTTCCGTGTGAGTGTCTACAAAATCAGGCATCATTTGGTGTCCCACAGTGGTGTCTTATCACTATAAGGCTTTTAGGAGAAATTAACTACATTGACAATTTAGATTACAAATTAGAATAGAGATTTAGAGTCTGGTTCCTCTCAAGGTTTCTTCCTCATATCATCTCAGGGGTTTGTTTGTTTTTTTTTTTTGGCCACCGTCACCTCTGGCTTGCGCATTTAGGGATAAATTTATCAATTTTAAATTTATAACTGGAATTTATATATTTCTATAAAGCTGCTTTGTGACAATATCCATTGTTAAAAGCGCTATACAAATAAAATTGAATTGAAGATACAGTTAAATGGATAATTATAAGTGCTTTGTAATAATGGCTCTCATATGTTTTGCCAATATTATTTGCATAGACAGTGTTTATTAGTCATTTTTACTGTATAATGTGAATTTGTGTTTTTTTCTCTAGTATTCTCTGATGGATCTGCTGTCTAAGATGGTAATGGGCACGCCTCACTTTGTGCGTTGCATTAAACCCAATGATGATCGCCAGGCTCTGCGCTTCTGTCAAGAGCGTGTGATGGTGCAGCTACGATACACAGGCATCCTGGAGACAGTCAACATCCGACGCCAGGGCTTCTCTCACCGCATCACCTTTGATGACTTTGTTAACAGGTAGGAGAGCTCAGAGCTGCTGTAGAGACCACTCAGGAGCTCTTGTACAACAAGCCCTATCACACGAAACATGGCTTGTTAATTAGGCAGAATAAGTGGGACAGATTCAGTTACGTGTAGTTATTAATGGGAAAACTCTGTAGTCCCTGAGCGAAGGATGAGAAGGTTCAGAGGAAAGTAGCTACTAAATGAGGGCAGAAAGGAAATGGATGTAAAGGAAGATTTCTGGTATCTGGTTTATTGGCAAGTCCAGCTATGCATCTTCAGATAAATATGCGCAGTTTTTTTTTTTTTTTTACTTACAGGACTTTACAGGAATTTCTTTTATGACTGAAATAGTAGTTTTTTGACCGTTTGGGGAAAACCCATTAGATGTTGCCATGAGTGATTTCTGAAAAACAGCCAAAAATAACAGAATTTTGGTTTTTGACCAAAATTTGCCAATCAAATGTGCCAGTAATATACTTTGGCACCCTATTATAAGAGAACATAAATACAGTGCCTTCCACTAATATTGGCAACCTTGGTAAATATGAGCAAAGAAGGCTGTGAAAATTTGTCTTTATTGTTTAACCTTTTGATCTTTTGTTAAAAAAATTCACAAAAATGCTCTGCTCTCATGGATATCAAACAATTGCAAACACAACACAGGTTTATCCAATAAATAAATAAATAAAGAAATTGTGTGTATGTATGTATGTATGTATGTATGTGTGTGTGTGTGTGTGTGTGTGTGTGTGTGTGTGTGTGTGTGTGTGTGTGTATGTGTGTGTGTGTGTATATATATATATATATATATATATATATATATATATATATATATATATATATATATATATATATATACAGGTGCATCTCAATAAATTAGAATGTCGTGGAAAAGTTAGTTTATTTCAGTAATTCAACTCAAATTGTGAAACTCGTGTATTAAACAAATTCAATGCACACAGACTGAAGTAGTTTAAGTCTTTGGTTCTTTTAATTGTGATGATTTTGGCTCACGTTTAACAAAAACCCACCAATTCACTATCTCAACAAATTAGAATACTTCATAAGACCAATAAAAAAAACTTTTTTAGTGAATTGCTGGCCTTCTGGAAAGTATGTTCATTTACTGTACATGTACTCAATACTTGGTAGGGGCTCCTTTTGCTTTAATTACTGCCTCAATTCGGCGTGGCATGGAGGTGATCAGTTTGTGGCACTGCTGAGGTGGTATGGAAGCCCAGGTTTCTTTGACAGTGGCCTTCAGCTCATCTGCATTTTTTGGTCTCTTGTTTCTCATTTTCCTCTTGACAATACCCCATAGATTCTCTATGGGGTTCAGGTCTGGTGAGTTTGCTGGCCAGTCAAGCACACCAACACCATGGTCATTTAACCAACTTTTGGTGCTTTTGGCAGTGTGGGCAGGTGCCAAATCCTGCTGGAAAATGAAATCAGCATCTTCAAAATGCTGGTCAGCTGAAGGAAGCATGAAGTGCTCCAAAATTTCTTGGTAAACGGGTGCAGTGACTTTGGTTTTCAAAAAACACAATGGACCAACACCAGCAGATGACATTGCACCCCAAATCATCACAGACTGTGGAAACTGAACACTGGACTTCAAGCAACTTGGGCTATGAGCTTCTCCACCCTTCCTCCAGACTCTAGGACCTTGGTTTCCAAATGAAATACAAAACTTGCTCCCATCTGAAAAGAGGATATTAGACCACTGGTCAACAGTCCAGTTCTTCTTCTCGTTAGCCCAGGTAAGATGCCTCTGACGTTGTCTGTGGTTCAGGAGTGGCTTAACAAGAGGAGTACGACAACTGTAGCCAAATTCCTTGGCACGTCTGTGTGTGGTGGCTCTTGATGCCTTGACCCCAGCCTCAGTCCATTCCTTGTGAAGTTCACTCAAATTCTTGAATCGATTTTGCTTGACAATCCTCATAAGGCTGCGGTTCTCTCGGTTGGTTGTGCATCTTTTTCTTCCACAAATTTTCCTTCCACTCAACTTTCTGTTAACATGCTTGGATACAGCACTCTGTGAACAGCCAGCTTCTTTGGCAATGAATGTTTGTGGCTTACCTAGTGAACCAAACTGAGAGACCATTTTGAAGGCTCAGGAAACCTTTGCAAGTGTTTTGAGTTGATTAGTTGATTGGCATGTCACCATATTCTAATTTGTTGAGATAGTGAATTGGTGGGTTTTTGTTAAATGTGAGTCAAAATCATCACAATTAAAAGAACCAAAGACTTAAACTACTTCAGTCTGTGGCATTGAATTTATTTAATACACGAGTTTCACAATTTGAGTTGAATTACTGAAATAAACGAACTTTTCCACGACATTCTAATTTATTGAGATGCACCTGTATATATATATATTTGGAGAATGCATGGCAAGGGCATTCCTCCATACAGAATCTCTCCAGATCCTTCAAAAGTTGAGGTCCACGCTGGTGAACTCTCCTCTTCAGTTCACCCCACAGGTTTTCTATGGGTTTCAAGTCAGGAGACTGGGATGGCCATAACAGGACCTTGATTTTGTGGTCAGTAAACCATTTTTGTGTTGATTTTGATGTACGTTTTGGAATGTTGTCCTGCTTGAAGATCCAACCACGGACCATTTTAAGCTTTCTGGCCGAGGCAGTAAGGTTTTCATTTAATATCTGTTGATATTTGATAGAGTCAATGATGCCATGTATCCTAACAAAATGTCCAGGTTCTCTGGCAGAAAAACAGCCCCAAAAACAAAAAAAATTTTTTTTTAAAAAAGCTCTATTTTGGTTTCATCTGACCATAGAAACCGATCCCATTTGACGTTCCAGTAGTGTCTGGCAAACTGAAGACGCTTGAGTTTGTTTTTGGATGATAGTAAAACCCTTTCAAACAACTTGTGGTGATGTAGGTGACTTCAGATTGTAGTTTTGGAGACTTTCTGACCCCAAGACGCAACTAACTTCTGCAATTCTCCAGCTGTCATCCTTGTGGATTTTTTGGCCACTCGAACCATCCTCTTCACAGTGTGTTGAGACAATATAGACATACGTCCTCTTCTAGGTTGATTCACAACATTTTTGGATAAACCTGTTTTGTTTGCAATTGTTTGATATCCATGAGAGCAGAGTATTTTTGTGATCAAAAGGTTAAACAATAAAGACAATTTTTCACAGCCATCTTTGCTCATATTTACCACGGGTGCCAATATTAGTGGCGGGCGCTATACATTTTACCAAAATTATGTGAAATGTTTTATGTAGGCTTTCTAGCCCTGTCTTGATTTTTTATTTTTTTTTTTTCCTGTTGGGTAAGGAGGCAGTTAAACATATTCATCAGTAAATGCATTCAGTCAGCCTAAAGATTTGTGTGATTCACACAGTGAATGTCAGGCATTGATAAAATTGTTAGATAGCTGTGTGCTGTAGCTAAATGGATATAAGCCTAATCAATTCAGTTTGTAATCAGATACCGGCTCTCAAATTGTCTGTGATGCTCCTGTGTTCTCGCAACACCGTTAAAGAGGAGAGCACTTACGCACTCTGTACAGATGACGGTGGGCAAAGTATTAAAATATTTAAACGATTCAATAAAAAACAACAATAACACATTTAGTCAGCAGAACTGACTGAACTTATCAGCGATTATTTCTCCACCAAAGTAAGTGACTGACAGATCAGACATGTGAAGAGATGACGATGAGGCTTAAGTTTTAAATGCTGTGAGTGACAGTGCCATCTGTAAAATAACTAACCAGAGTTTATGAGCAGCAGCACTCAGGACCCTAGCTCAGTTCATCTACAGAGATGCCTAGATACTGTACATCTTCTTAAAGGTTTCACAATTTTTTTGTTATCTTTTATCAAGTTTAGATACGTTTTTATATTAATTTAATTAATTACAATATTTTAATTAAACCCCAAGCACTGATTGTTCAGACTGATGAGGTCTGGCAACACCTCTGCAGTTACATGGCCCACACTGAAAGGCTCAAGAGGAGCTTTTATCCACAGGCCATTAAGATCCTGAACTCCCACTAACTAGACTCCCTTTACTTTGCGCATGCCACTTTTGTGCACCTGCTCTTTAGACTGTCTGCCCGCCTCCTATACATACATTTCCTCTATTATGCACTAAGATCATTGTACATCACTTCACCACTACTGTTATCACAAGGCAGGGTATCCCTCCTCCCCCACTGGTACTGCCTCATCATATTTCTCATATTCCTTATTTAATACATTCCTTTGCATTTCTATATTTTACTTGTTTGCTACCTTATGTCTATGTATATCTTATTTTATATTTTATTACCTTTATTACTTTTTACTCTTGCTCATTTGCACAGTCTTGGTGTCAACTACTCTGCATTTCACTTTGCGTTGTACCCTGTCTAACTGTGTGTGACAAATAAAACCTTTGAATCCTTTTATATTAATACATTTATTTATAAAAAATAAACTTCACCATATAAATTATTATGAATTTATTCATTTTTAAATTCTGTATATTATAAGCTTTAGATTATGTTGAGCACCTGCAAAGTCCCTGTGAATTATCTGTTACTATTAAAAGATAATGTATTTGAAATAAACTTGTGATGTGACTACTATCACAGGTGCTGTTATAGAATCAACACTTAATTCCATAACAAAATATATAATATACTTCTCTAATTAATCATTACTTTCTGATCAATCCAATTAGAGAATTCAACAGAGCTGTGGTATCAGTTACTTCAATTAACATAGATGAACTACTTTGAAGAATGCTGAATTGCTGAATGCTGGAAAAAAAAAAAAAAAAAAAACTTTTACAAGGCTTTGGAACACATTCTTTACTTTTACCCCAACTATTTCCTTCTCTCACTCTTTTTTTATTTTTTTATTCTTTTTTTCTTTTTTTTCCCCTCAGCTTGAAATGAAAATTTACATGTAGGTCATCTACATTAGCATCTCACACAGTTTAGCGCTCCTCCAAAAGGGACACAACAAACTCCAGGCGTTCCTCCTCTTTCTTGTTATCTTTCAGATCAGAGGACTGTCCTGGTTATTTAGTTTTTCCCAGGACTCTCTGTCTTTCATGACCGTCCATGCTATGGTTTGTGACCATTACATCCATGTTTAGTGCATTTCATAATTCTCCAACCAAGGCAGTGGATGAACAGACCGTGATATGTAAGTCCACTACAAACTAGCTTAAATTTGTATGACTTTATCAAAGCTTTCTCTGAAGTCATGGAAGTGTCCTCTTTGTATCCATCATCAAAGAGATTACAGGTATCAACATGAATTAATATGAAAGGCAGTGGGTACTGGTGTATCAAAGAGATATTTTCTCCTGGAAACACAATAGTTGTTATCTTCCTCCGCAAAGCAGCCGAACACCCAGTATCAACCTGGCCCTTCGTGAGCCTTGATGTGTGTTAACAATGAACCTGAGGTCCTGCTGCTGTTACTGCTGCTTTCAAGTGCATGACAACAGTGAACACAGCAAACCAAGGGTTAAAGTCTTTCAGATTTCATGTTTACTAGTCAAACAACTTTCTAAAACTACAAACAATTGATATATACTATATTATAGACCATAGCTGAATGGTATACTCAACTGTTTTTATTTAATGCATAGAATGTTTTATCCCACAACTAAGCCATCTTTTAAACCAAAATTGGAACAATACTCAAGTGACCTTTCCAAAATGAATATTTAGACTTGATTCAAATGAAAAACATTAAAAATTACTGGTCTTTTGGAAATAAAATTTTTAAAAAAGAAAAAAAGTTGAATCCAGTTTCAAAACATCACCTAGTCTTTTTACGTTCTTCAGCCATCCAGTTTCTATGAACTTGTGCCGACTATAGCCTCAGATTCCTGTTCTTGGCTAACAGGTTTGGAATCCAATGTGGTCTTCTGCTGTTGTAACAGATCCACCTCAAGGCTCAATGCGTGGCTTTTCTGCTCACCACGGTTGTAAAGAGTGGTTATTTGGTGACTGTAGCCTTCCTGTCAGCTTAAACCAGGCTGGTCATTCTGCTCGCTCATCAGCAGGGTTTTGCTTTTTTTTTAATCTGCAGAACTGTAGCTCATTGGATGTTTTTTGCACCACTGTGTGTAAACTATAGAGCCTGTTGTGTATGGAAAGCCCAGAAGATCAGCAGTTTCTGAAATACCCAGTTCAGCCTGTCTGATTTTCAAAGACAGGTGTTTTGGTATTCCTAATAAAGTGGTCTGCGTGTCTGTATTGAATATTTTATATCAGTGTTGCTGTTGAACTGTAAATTCATATGGGTCAGTGTGTGTGATTTTGCACCTATGAATCTAACCACTCAGTGTATACTTGCATAATTACATGCAGTGATTCTTGTGACATGATTAATAATATTTTCTTCTTGCCTCAGGTACTACTACCTGGCTTTCCGGGCGCATCAGATGCCAGAGAGCAGTAAGGAAAATGCTGTCATTATTTTACAGAAAGCCAAGCTGGACAACTGGGTTCTTGGCAGGACCAAGGTACAGTCTTCATTCACGGCACACCCTTGACTAAATCAGCTGGGCAATAGGGTGATGAAATACCTGTTCTACACAACGTAGGGCTGTTTTTTCCCACCTCATCCGTTGCATACAAAACAAACTCAGCTCTTTGATTCTCTTGCTCCATCTTTCATTCTCAGCCTCTTTCATTTTCTCTCTCTTTCTCTCTGAAGAGTTAAATCCCTAAGCAGAGAGGGGTTGTTATCTATGACTCTAATTGACCAGATGGTTGGCATCTGCAGCTTTGAAAAAAAAAAAAGAAAGAAAGAAAAAAATAAGAAGTTCAAAGAGTGCTTTTCCCCTATAAGCCCCTTGATTGCAAACATTGTGTGTGTTTTTGAGAGGTGAAGGTACCCTCTGCGCATGAATGTGTATTTTATGTGCATTCGTGTGTGTGTGTGTGTGTGTGTGTGTGTGTGTGTGTGTGTGTGTGTGTGTGTGTGTGTGTGTGTGTGTGTGTGTGTGTGTGTGTGTGTGTGTGTGTGTGTGTGTGTGTGTGTGTGTGTGTGTGTGTATATGAGACAGGTGTTTCTGAAGTACTACCACGTGGAGCAACTGAATTTGTTGTTGAGAGAGGTGATGGCTCGGGTAGTGGTGATCCAGGCCTACACTAAAGGCTGGCTAGGGGCGAGGAGATACCGCAGAGAGAAAGAGAAACGCAATCACGGGGCAATCATCATCCAGTCAGGTACAGCACAACTATAGGGGCATGACTGGAGCCCTGGATTCTACTTTCTTCTTAGATTAATAGACACAGCTGAAAAAGTGCTTTCAAGTTTTTCACCTGAGAATAGTGATCAGTCAGATTGTGTGCAATTGGCTGTGCATTATTCTTACATTGCTTCATATCAGGGTTATTCAGCTAACATTTGTAAAGGTCCAGTTACATAAAATTCCTTTCTTACAAAATTCTGCAACTACTATAATTAAATGATAACAGTAGTTACCTTTTACTACTTAACAATTAATGATTAGTTTATGGCTGTAAATAAACATTTTAAAGTGGTTGTTTTGTTTTTGTTTGTGTATTTCTTTTTCTAGTGCTGTGGAGAATAGAGAATAAAGACATACTTCTCAGTCCATTCATCTTTATAAATTCTGCTTTCAATTCTTGTTTAATGAACCATGTTGTCAGTTCACTAATCAGACCAGATAGGGTAAATAAAACGATAAATCTATTAAATTCTTTGAAAAGTCTTACCTTTCTGATGCAATGTCTCTAGCCCTGTAGCTAATCTCTGGTCCAATGAGCTGCCATCAGCTAAATAATTTATATACAACCATGTGATTGGTTGCAGCAGAGGATCTGCCACAAGAAGCCATGCTGGTTCATGTTTAGTCACTGAAATGCCAGTTTTGCTTTTTGTTTTTTTTTTCGTATGTTGATTGTGTTGCATTACTTTTTAAGTGCTACGTTTGTTCTGCTGAAATACTTTGCTGGGTCCACAATTGGATTGTGGTCTGCCAATTGTCAACCTCTTCTCTATATTCTATAAACTTTTTTTAACCAGATTAACAATCTGTGATTCCACATTTTGTCATTTTTTTCATTAGTAAGTGACCCATGCCAAATCTAAGTACCTGTGCTGAATTTTGTTGCCATCCTTGCCATGATACCAAGATTAATGAAGATTATATACAGTATCTCACAAAAGTGAGTACACCCCTCACATTTTTGTAAATATTTTATTATATCTTTTCATGGGACAACACTGAAGAAATGACACTTTGCTACAATGTAAAGTAGTGAGTGTACAGCTTGTATAACAGTGTGAATTTGCTGTCCCCTCAAAATAACTCAACACACAGCCATTAATGTCTAAACTGCTGGCAACAAAAGTGAGTACACCCCTAAGTGAAAATGTCCAAATTGGGTCCAAAGTGTCAGTATTTTGTGTGGCCACCATTATTTTCCAGCACTGCCTTAACCCTGTTGGGCATGGAGTTCACCAGAGCTTCACAGGTTGCCACTGGAGTCCTCTTCCACTCCTCCATGACGACATCACAGAGCTGGTGGATGTTAGAGACCTTGCGCTCCTCCACCTTCCGTTTGAGGATGCCCCACAGATGCTCAATAGGGTTTAGGTCTGGAGACATGCTTGGCCAGTCCATCACCTTTACCCTCAGCTTCTTTAGCAAGGCAGTGGTCGTCTTGGAGGTGTGTTTGGGGTCGCTATCATGTTGGAATATCCAGTTTCCGAAGGCAGGGGATCATGCTCTGCTTCAGTATGTCACAGTACATATTGGCATTCATGGCTCCCTCAGTGAATTGTAGCTCCCCAGTGCTGGCAGCACTCATGCAGCCCCAGACCATGACACTCACCACCATGCTTGACTGTAGTCAAGACACACTTGTCTTTGTACTCCTCACCTGGTTGCCGCCACACACGCTTGACACCGTCTGAACCAAATAAGTTTATCTTGGTCTCATCAGACCACAGGACATGGTTTCAGTAATCCATGTCCTTAGTCTGCTTGTCTTCAGCAAACTGTTTGCGGGCTTTCTTGTGCATCATCTTTAGAAGAGGCTTCCTTCTGGGATGACAGCCATGCAGACCAATTTGATGCAGTGTGCGGCGTATGGTCTGAGCACTGACAGGCTGACCCCCCATCCCTTCAACCTCTGCAGCAATGCTGGCAGCACTCATACATCTATTCTGCAAAGCCAACCTCTGGATATGATGCTGAGCACGTGCACTCAACTTCTTTGGTCGACCATGGCGAGGCCTGTTCTGAGTGGAACCTGTCCTGTTAAACCGCTGTATGGTCTTGGCCACCATGCTGCAGCTCAGTTTCAGGGTGTTGGCAATCTTCTTATAGCCTAGGCCATCTTTATGTAGAGCAGCAATTCTTTTTTTCAGATCCTCAGAGAGTTCTTTGCCATGAGGTGCCATGTTGAACTTACAGTGACCAGTATGAGAGAGATTGAGAGCGATAACACCAAACTTAACACACCTGCTCCCCATTCACACCTGAGACCTTGTTACACTTACGAGTCACATGACACCGGGGAGGGAAAATGGCTAATTGGGCCCAATTTGGACATTTTCACTTAGGGGTGTACTCACTTTTGTTGCCAGCGGTTTAGACATTAATGGCTGTGTGTTGAGTTATTTTGAGGGGACAGCAAATTTACACTGTTATACAAGATGTACACTCACTACTTTACACTGTAGCAAAGTGTCATTTCGTCAGTGTTGTCCCATGAAAAGATATAATAAAATATTTACAAAAAAGTGACGGGTGTACTCACTTTTGTGAGATACTGTAAGTACAACTGCAAAAACACTAGTTGGTTAGAGTAGCTTTTCTACTCGACAGTATGGAATGGCAGTCTTCAGTATTAGCAAAGTGACTGTCTTCCGAAGTTTCTTTCACTTTTCAAATGCCCAAAATCATGTTTGTATCCAAAAATGTAACCCTGCATATTTAAAAAAAATATACATTTAGAGTAATGTTTTCTTCTTGTAGCCAGATTCCTTCCCAAATAGCTTCTTATTCACTATGTATACTCACTACACAGGGTAAACCATAATGGTATTGTAGAATTTAACAAGTGCACTATATACTCAACAAAATATTATTTGAGATTCAGCCACAGAAAAGTTTTTGTGTGTGTGTGTGTTTTAATGTTGTCTGACAAAACTTGGCCTTATCTGGATTGTTCAACATATTTACTCTGTCTTGTATTTCAATTTCTGGAAGGGTTTTTGCCTTGATTAGGTGGTTTCATACCGAGTATTTAATTAGATGACTGCTTGTGCCCATATCCAGAGAATTCCTACTACTTTTACAAGTGCTGTCATGTAATGGAAAATGGACCCAGATACTCAATTAGGACTTTGGATAGTTCTGGATTTAGATTTGTAACCATAACATGCTGTACCATATTGTCCAGTGGAAAAGTACTCTAACTCCCTCTCCCTCTCTTCATCTTTCTTCCTCTCTCTCTCTCTCTCTGTGTGTAGCATGGAGGGGTTATTTATCCCGTCAACATGTGAAGCGGATTAAGCAGGATCGGGAGAATGCAGCGGTGCAGATTCAGTCAGGTAATGATCTCAGCTCTGAGTAGCCACAGCTACACCACAGATCCTCCCTCCATGTACTTAGAAATATTGTGGGTGGATTGTGCATCTATTCATACAGTTCTTTAAAAAACAAATTCTTAAAACTAGGCTATTTTCACAAAGTCTCCTTATTTTCAACAAATAAAACCCATAGAGCTAATGAATTAATAATGATACAGAGAGGAAAAGTTTGAGAGTTTGGGCCTCAGCATTTGGTCCCCATGTTTCAGTGGAGCGGTGCATATTGAGATCCTTTCTTTTCTTTCATCTCTTTCCCAGTGTAGGCAGTGGAGGAGAGGAGAAGGGGAAGGGGGGGGGGGAGGTGGTGGTTTATCCCCTTCTGTTTCCTTGCCACTTCCTCTCTCAAATTCCCGGCCTATTACAGCCCTCTCACATACCAGAAACAAGATGCCTTTTTATACTGTCAACCTTTTCATCTGAAATGTAAATGAATTCTTACTCACTGTGGCCTGGCAGAGATCAAAGCAGGCATATTAACCTTCTTGGGGTGCCCCCTCCCTTACTCCACTACTCCTTTGAGGACATGTGGAGGGAGGGAGAGGGCGGGAGCAGGGTACCGGGGGGGAGGCAGGAGAAAGGGAGGGACAGGGAGGAGAGATGCCATTGTTCTGCTCTCCTCTCTTCAAGTGCTGCTCACCTCCTTCTTGGCACAGAGGCTTTTGTGTCTCTGTCTCTCTCTCTTTCTCTCTCACTTTCTGTCTCTCTCTCACTCTCCCTCTCTCTGTCTTTATCACTTTCTCTCTTTTCCTCACTTTCTCCCAGCCCTCCATGTGCCCAATATTAAAGCCACTTGTAAATAGACCAGATGAACAGTTCTGTTGCACTGAGAAAAGCCAGCTGACGTGCTCTAGTTGATGTGGTCCCTCAGTATGTGTGAGGGCATGCTGATGTGTGTTTGTGCTGTTTCGTCGTGGGGGGTTGGGAGTTTTCTAAGTCAAGGGCCCCGAACTCCTGCTATATCACTCCAGCACGTTCACATTGTTACACACAGGTCTTTGAGTTGGGCTGCTGTAGCATGTTTAACACAGACCTTTCACATGAGAACATTGCATTCTCAAAGCACATAAATTAATCACCACCCTGGTATGTGCCGCTGCATATTCTCTTTCTCTGTGTTTCCTTCACTCTTTGTATGTGTGTGTCTGACTTTAAAACTCTTAATATAGAGTGTGGTTGGCTCCTCACTGGACTTTGCTCAGCTTAAAATGGAGCACTCTCAGTTTTAATTGCTGAACCCCATTTAAACCAGAATATATGAATGTTTCTGCATTTTTAGTCCAACTGCTTCTCTTTCATGTGCATTCAGTTTTGGGTTGTTTCTCTCCTCAGTTAATTTGTAATTCATAAAGTAATTATGTACTATAGTAATTACTGATATTTGATTATAATCATCCATGCATGCTTTGGGTGTGGGTTTTAATGCCAAGGAGAATTTCCAAGTAAGCAGTTTGTTTGTTTGAATGAAATATCGAAATTTAAATTTTTATTTCATAAAATTGCTTTTATG
Source organism: Cranoglanis bouderius (assembly GCA_023630585.1). NCBI lineage: Eukaryota > Metazoa > Chordata > Actinopteri > Siluriformes > Cranoglanididae > Cranoglanis > Cranoglanis bouderius. Next base: position 17,233,426 of record CM042535.1, on the reverse strand, counting down.
AAACAAACTAGGCAGCAAAATTAAGAACTAAAGTCTGTTTCAATGATTAGTGTTGAAATTTGTCACAGCATACAGAGGACACATAGTCAGAAAAGAATACAGACAGAGCTACCGGCAATCTTCATCTGCTTCGAAATCAACCAGGTACGTGTGTGTGTGTGTGTGTGTGTGTGTGTGTGTGTGTGTGTGTGTGTGTGTGTGTGTGTGTGTGTGTCCACTACACATCCCTGTTTAAAGTGTTTGTTCCTTCTAGTAGGGTTCACACAGCTATCTTTAATGTTTGTGGATGACTGCATATGTCTTTTGTCATGAAAACCCCATGTGGGTGTTTGAGTGCCTGTTGTGATTCTCAACGGAGCTACTCTCTTCACTGTTTACATTCTTTCTCTCTCTCTCTCTCTCTCTCTCTAAAACACACACACCACACACACCTCTGTATTTCCATTCTTTTTTTCTGATAATTTTTCATATATATATATATATATATATATATAAAATATTTAATTTATTTTCTTTAATAATAAATAAATAAATATTCCCACAGAAAAATACAAATAATTCCGCAATGCCACATTCCTTCACATATTCCTCCCAACTAATCTGTCATATAATATTTCTAATTACTATTAAAACAAACACAAATCTGCCATTACAAGGTAGAACATGGTCTCTTGTGAAACCAGAAATAGTTTATATAGAGTCCACTCTACAATTATCAGCCTTCAATAAAACAAGCATAAATGATTGTATAAAATAAAATAAAAAAATTTAATGAAAAGTTTTCTTAGATAGAATTTCTATCTTAGATTTCTTATTTTATCTGCTAAAATACTGGTAATACTGGTAGTAATAAGTTTCATTTATATATGTAGCACTTTTCTTAAAATCAAGTCCACTGCTCAGATAAAAATCAAGATAGGAGCAGTTGGATCAAGGTACAGAAATTAGAGATGTATAGAAGGAGAAGAACTGCTTCATTATTTTTAGATTAATATTGACAATGACACATTGGATGTGTTTCAGTTTTGCTATTTCTGTGTGTGTGTGTGTGTGCGTGTGTGCGTGTGTGCGTGTGTGCGTGTGTGCGCGCGTGCGTGCGTGCGTGTGTGTGTGCATTCATGTGTGGTTTTTCTGGAGGGATTTTTGTGAGCTTGTTTACATCCTAATTCTCAGTGGTGAAACTTTACTATTCTGTTTAATCATTTCTGGAGAGGATCCATATAGATTTATTTTGACATCAGCTGCCCATTTTCCTTCTGGATGATTCATTAGCTTGCATACATACTTATGTTTTTTGGTATTATAGTCCTGGTCAGAATTATAGGCACCCCTGAATTGTAAGTACAGAATTTAGAATATCTTCAGAAATAAATGCAAATGAACCAATTTTGTTAAATAATTTTAATAACATGTCCAAAGTTATTGAACTACAACAAAAAAAAAAAGGCTTTCATATAGTGAAATTAAAAATACAGACAAAGAAATGTATGCTGGACACAATTATTGGCACCCTTTATTAATATTTGGTTGCAGAACCTTTGGCAACAATGACAGCCTCTAAACGTTTCTTGTAGCCATCTAGAAGCTTCTTGCACCTGCCTGCTGGTATTTTCTGCCACTCTTCTATTGCTATGCGTTCAAGCTCTTTTAAGTTTGTAGGAGTCCTTTTCACAATGGAAGATTTCAGCTCTCTCCAAAGATTTTCAATGGGATTTAAGTCAGGACTCACTGCTGGCCAATTTAAAACACTCCATCTTTTCTTTTTTAGCCATTCTTTTGTGCTGTAAGATGTGTGCTTCGGGTCGTTGTCCTGGTGAAAGACCCAAGACCTTCACCTCAATCCTAGTTTTCTGACACTAGGCAACACATTTTGCTCTAAAATGTCTTGGTAATCTTCTGATTTCATCAATCCTTTGATAAATTCAATGCCTCCAGTACTAGAGGCAGCAAAGCAGCCCCACAGCATGATAGAACCTCCACCATGTTTTACTGTAGGTAGGGTGTTCTTTTCCTTATGGGCTTCATTTCGTTGCCTGTAAAGAAACTGATGCACTGCATTCCCAAAGAGCTCTACTTTGGTTTCATCTGTCCATAGAACATTATCCCAGAAAGACTGTGGCTTATCTATGAAAGATTTTGCAAACATTACTCTTGCCTTTGTGTGCCTTTCTTTCAATAGTGGTTTCCTCCTTGGCCTTCGCCAATGAAGCCCTGCTTGGTTCAGTGTGTGGCGTATGGTATAGGCTGAAACCACCACTCCAGATTGCTCCAGGTCAGCCTGAAGCTCTTTAGATGTCTTGCATGGTGTTTTTTCCACAGTCCGCACCAACCATTGCAGACTTCTCTCACTGAGTTTCTTCTTAGCGCCACGTCCTGGAAGCGTCTTAACAGTTTTGTGACTGTGAAACTTCTTGATAATATTATGAACTGTTCAAACAGGGATTTCAAGTGATTTTCAGGTGATTGCCTTGTAGCCTTTTGATTTGTTATGTTTTTGGATAATAGCATTTCTTATACTCTCAGACAGCTCTCTTGTCTTCGCCATTGTGAAAAAGAAACTGGAAACACTCAGCCCCTTTTTATGCAGTAAAATTAAGCACAGGTGGGTCCTATTTGTTTTTTATTTTGTTTGAGGAACTAATTTAAATTCATAAAAAAGGGTGCCAATAATTGTGTCCGGCGTACATTTTGTTGTCTGTATTTTTAATTTCACTATATGAAAGTCTTTTTTTTGTTGTTGTTCAATAACCTTGGACATGCTATTACAATATTCTGATTATACAAAATTGGTTCATTTGCATTTATTTCTGAAGATAATTTAAATAGGGGTGTCTATAATTCTGACCAGGACTGGTATACAGTCCCCTCTGAAACTATTGGAATAGCAAGGCCAGTTCATTTGTTTGTGCTATGTGCTATACACCGTAGACATTTGGCTCTGAGATCAAAAGATTTTTGAGACGAGAGTTTAGGATTTTAGCTTTTATTTCCTGGTATTTGCATCTAGATGTGTTAAACAACATAAAACATCGAACCTTTAGTATCAGACACCCAATTTTTAGGCGAGCAAAAGTATATGAGATAAGTCTTGAAGTAAATTAAAGTAAACAACACTTAATATTTGGTGTATATCCCTTGCTTGCAATAACTGCATCAAGCCTGTGACTCACTGACACCAAATTATTAGTTTCTTCTAATGGGGGGTGGGGGGGGTTCTCCTTTCAGTCTCCTCCTTGAGGAGGTAAAATGCTGCTCAATTGGGTTAAGGTCTGGTGATTTGGTTTGACCAGTCTAAAACCTTCCACTTTCCCCCCCCGATGAAGTCATTTGTTGTGTTGGCAGTGTGTTTTGGGTCATTGTCTTGCTACATGATGAAGTTCCTCTGCATTTCTCTGTAAAATGGCAGACAGATTGTTTCTGTAGACTTCTGAATTCAATCTGCTGCTACCATCATGAACCATTCCAAGACATGACACTACCTCCACCATGCTTGACTAATGAGCTCCTATGTTTTGGATCATGAGCAGATCCTTTCATTCTCCACACTTTGGCCTTTCCATCACTTTGGTGGAGGTTAATCTTGGTTCCAGAACATTTGTGGCTCATCTCTCTTTCTTTGCGAATTCCAATCTGGCTTTCTGATTCTTACTGCTGGTGAGTAGTTTACACTTTGTGGTATGACCTCTATATTTCTGCTCTCCAAGTCTTCGTTGAATGGTGGATTGTGATACTAGGAAATGAATGCTGAAATATGAAAGTCTCATATTCATCTTTTGATCTCAAACACAAATGTCTTCAATGTATAGCAAAAAAAATGTAGGCTACTAACTTAATCTGTTAGTAATATTTTTATTTTCTCCTCAGGGAAGGCACATCTCAGAGAAGAGGCTCTGACTGTCATACCCATAAAGACAAGGTCAGAAATGAATACTTTACTACTGTAAGGCGTTTCATGTCCAGGGCATTGCTCTGAGTACAACACTCACTAATCTGCATATAAGCACAAAGCTTCTAAGACTGAAGTCCTTTTTGAGTTGTGAGAGACAGAGAGAGACAAAAAAGAGAAAGTTCCCTCATTCTCAACTCCCATCTCAGCACAGAGGGAGAGAGAAAGAGTGAGAGAGGAAGGGAGGTACAGGGAAGGAGTGAATCAAAAGGCTGGAAATCCGTGCTGGAGAGTAAATGCTAGCTTCTCCCTGAGGTGATTTGTCTTTGCGCTTCTCTCTCTACAGATGTTAGGGCCCTTTTTTTAGTAAAGACCTCAGGTTCTTTGCTAGCACTTTGATATCCTGCTCGAATTCAATATGTGAAATAGAGGAGCCACTCTGTGACTTGGAGCACATTGCCTGGCTTTGAAGTCTGATCCAATTTTTGCTGCTCACCATTTGATGTTGAAAGGATGAGATGAAGAAAACGTACAGTTTTTGCCAGTAACTCTGCTGAGCATATGTAAGATTAAAAAAGCAAAATCCTTTGGAGGATGTACTTAGAAATGTTAAGCAGATTAATACTTTCCTATAGCTCTTTTATTCAAAGATAAAAATTAAATATGTGAGGAAGTCTGCCTTCGTTATTTCCAGCATTACAATTAAGCCACTGAGACAGAAAGCATACTCACCCAGGGAGAGAGAGCGCACGAGTTAAAAAAGAATTCCGGCATCTGTGCATTAGTAATTACCGGTGCAAAACACACTGCTAATGGGTGCTAATAAATATCTCTGCCAGAACAGTGAACTCGGTCATTAAAGTTCTGAGCCTGCTACCTTTTAATTTTGTACTCATTTGTTGAATTCATTGTATTTCTTGTTGCATTTTCCTACTTTTCGACACCGTGTGGATGTGTTTGTGTATAATTCTGTCCCTCTTTTTAAGGTTGTCTCTGTCAGTGGTGACAGGCAGACTGAAGTTGACAGTAAAGGGAAAAGCACAGCAGACACATCTGTAGTGAAGAATAGTGGAGAGAGAGACAGAGCAACACATCACAAACAAGGTCAGGTCTTCCAGACAAACACAAAAGAATGACACACAAGCAATACTCCGACAGGATACCTGAATTTACATACACACTCAAGCCCTTTTCATACATGTACTTTTATGTGGGAATTCAACAGTAAACGTGAACCCAATTGAAACCAGGAAGATTGACTCAACAAATTGACCAGGATGAGACTCACCAAATGTTCACACTAGCAAGTGACAAATCACGTGTAGTTTGTCTCTTGTGGGTGTATAATGGCACGCACTGTCCGGTTTTTTTTAGTTGAGAAATGGCAATAGCTATATATAACACACATACTGAAGAAACATCAGACAACACATGGCACAGAAGTGGTCCGAGGAATCGTTTCAGCCAAACATTTGGATTTGTCACTTTAACGCATAGAATTTAATTGAGAACATCTCAGTTTAAATGTCATTTTTCATACTGTCACGTTGTTGCTTGCTACTGTTCTGAAATTATGCCTTCAGTACAATAACTGGAAACTATGTGTGAACAGAAGTCAATATATTGCCAGGATGACTTCGTTACATTAATCCTATAATGCTGGTTTAAAACACTAGCACTATGGACTGACAAAAGGTGGAAAAAGAAAAATAAGAAATGTCTGGAAATCAGAGTGTTTCAGAAGCAAAGGAGCTTTTGTCCATTAATGTAGGAAATTAAATCAGATGAATGGCACAGTCAGCACAGTACAGGATGCAGACACTTATGAGCCATCAACAGCAAATCCTGGTAATGTGCTGTAAACAGAGAGATTTAATTGAGATTTAAATTTTACAAAATCACCAAAATCACATGTGTGAGGGACTTGCTATACATCACATCCTGTGTACGGTCTTTTGTGGGAAAATATGAATGTGTGAATCTGTTTAAAAGGAAGAATGAGCATGAATGAGACAAAGCCTGAACATTGATGGTAAAAGGTATGCTGGTTGTTTGTTAGATTGGTTGTAGGCACGTACACAGGCAGACAGACAGACAGACACACACACACACACACACACACACACACACACACACACACACACACACACACACGCGCGTAGATAAAGAGTGGCAGTTAATCACCTGCTCAGAATCCCCCTCTTTGACTCTTGAAAGTGGATATTTTAAAAACCTTTGTACAGATAATCTCTGTCTCTGTTTTTATCTGTTTTTTATTTGCTCTGTCTCCTGTCCCCATGCATTAATAATAAACATAAGTGTGTCCCCTGTAGTGTAGGGCTGCAGTTAATAGCCTGGGTCAGGCCAGTGTGGAGAGCTCTGTCTCTTTCTAGCTTAGAAAGCAAAGCAATCACTTTCACCCCAAACAGACCCACATAGCTATATTGACACTGAACGCGCACACACACACACACTCACACTCACACTCTCTCTCTCTCTCTCTCTCATTTGCTGAACATATGTTTGGTTTTTGTTTGGCCCTGAGCTATGAATCCCATTAATGAGAGCTTCCTGGGAGGTGTGTGTGTGTGTGTGCGTGCATGAGTGGGGCAGAGTGGGGGGACCAATGTCACATAGTGATGGTTGCCAGGGGAGACGGGGGTCCATCATTAGTATGATTAGTGTGTGAAGGATGAGAAGGGGGTGGGATTGAGATTAGGAATGTGCTGGGGATTATGGGATTATCTATGATAATGTAGCACAGCTACGGCACTGCAGTGGGTGCGGGATTACTGTCAGCTCACCCCGGCACGCCTTGCCGAGATACTGGCTAATTCTGTAGGAGACAGAGCAGGTGACCACACTCATCTCTGTCGCTCCCACACTTGTTTGACATGTTCTCCATCTCTCTTCTCTCTTCTGTGTGCTCTTCTTTTACATTTGTTGCTTACTATGACAATTGTCCTAATTATATTATAAAATATTTGATAATGGGGTGGATATTTTGAGGTCATTTAGAATAGTAATGGCTTCACTGCAGGCAGGAAATCTGGCCTCTTGTCCCCTGGCTATGATTTAAAGAGTAGGATTCTGTGGATGAAGATATCCCAGTACAGCCAGCTTGTTTAATACTCTTCAACTT
>CM042535.1:17218898-17221398 GCA_023630585.1 Cranoglanis bouderius | reverse complement strand
CCCTGTGAGACGCATAAATACTTGCACACAGGCAAACCCTGAGCACTGTCAGAGATATGATCAGAGCCTTCACTCTCCTTCAGCACTCTTTCTCTCTAGTAAACAGGATCAGGCTTTATGGGTTATGAAAGCTGAGCTCCTTATGTTAACATGCTTTTTGAAGATTATGCCAGTGGTAAACATGCATGTCAAGAGTGAGACGGCGATAAGAGTGACAAGGGCAATTATGGTGAAGAGAGGGAGGCAGAGAGAAACTAACCTACTCCTCTGAAGTGTGCTCTGAGAAAGCTGATAAGAAAATGAATGCTTGCTACTCATTATAAAATATATAGGAAAGAGATTTACGGGTACATTTTATGCTTCTTGTCATTTTTACCTCCCAGAAAAGCAAAAGTGGAGTTTGTGAATTAGAGTGGACTGATTTGTGGACAGGCTTGCTGGAATACAGACCTCAGAATGTAATGTAACTTAAATATATAATTTAGGTGTGGATCAGACAATACAATAACCCTGCATTCAAATGATTAAAGATGTGCAGTGCAATGCAATCATATCAAATCAACTTGAATAATTTAATTCAATGTGATGTATGCTATTCTAGTGAAGTAACACAAGTAATGTCCTTTATTGCTTTGATTTTGTGAAAGTGATCTGCGTGGTTCTGTTCTCTGCTTTGGATTGTGCTTGATAAATCAGCTCCAGGATACCAACCTGTCTGATTCAAACCAGTGTTACTCAACAGAGTTTATTGTTCATGCATCAGTCATCAGTCTATAGTCTATATACTTCTATAGCATTCAACATGGTTAACAATATCCTGCTGTCTATTCTCACCAGACTTGAACTGGACATGGCAATGATTTCTTTCATACCTGTGAGGGTGTTTGTATCTGCTTCATATCTGCTTCATGTAGAATCTCTGTTGGTGTCCCTCAAGGCTCAGTGCTTGTCTCTTCTCTTTTTCCTCTATACCCGTTCTACTGGTTATGGTGATCTTCACATAGCTTCTCCTACCACAGTTATACTGATGACATCAAGTAATTTTTCCTACTTACTCTTCAATATACAATTTGCTAATCACTTTGACGTTGTTCCTAATAGTCTGAAGGAGCTAGCTAACCCATGTGAATGATGTGAAGGTACATGCACAATGCAAACACTATTGGAGTTCACTAAAAGAATAACAACTCTGAACATACCCAGATAGTACAGGGGCAAAATTAAAAATCTCCAGAGATTTTGTTATTCATGATTCCAGCCTTGTTCTTTACATGAAATAAGTGGACTGTATATGTCCATATGTAAAAAAAAAAAAAAAAAAAAAAAAAAAAAAAAAGGTGGGTTAGCGGGTTTTGTTTGCTACAGTGCATGAAGTCTCATCATAGCTCCCTCGTTCATCTTTAGGACACATCTGGAGCTCATTCTGACAGCCTACTGACAGCTGATACACCCACTTTGTGTTCTACAGGCATAACTCCCTCCCTCTCTCTCTCTATCCATCACTTTCTTTCTCTCTCTCGCACTGCCTCTTTCTGTTACTCTCTTGCTCTCCAGTGTACCTGTCTTCATCAGCTGTCTCGAATATCTAATACCCAGTGTATTCCTGCTCTTTAAACCAGACAATTCATCAGGCAGGCATGCAACAAGGGATCTTAGTCTGCTAGTGGGAATATGGCAGAAAAGTTGGCTGTAACTTTCTTTATCCTTTTAATGTCAGTCCGATTAGTTAACTGGATGTTTTTTCGCTACAGCTCAGACTGTCATTTAAGATATGAGTAATTATTCTGTACCGTCATTGTCGATAGAGACATTCTGTTTTTATTACTGCCTGTGTGCTGGGTTTTCTTAAGTAGCATTGCTGCCAAGCTAAATTTCTTTTGTCATGCCCCCTTTTGCGTTAACTGACAATATGATGTATAGATTGGGTGGGTCAACCGTAGAAATATGTGCTCCAATAGAGCACTTACTTGCCAGAAGTAGACAACTAAACATTTACTTAAGATGAATTTCTGAATGATTAGTAGTGGAGCAGTGCTTCATTTGCTTAATGTATACAGTTTTATTTTAAATCCATCATATTATGTACAGTATTTCCTTTCAGTTGGTTGGAAGCACAGTTGCCTTGAGTATGCTCTCGAGTTGCTTTACCACCAATTATTTATCTGAAAGTTTTTTTTTTTATGGTTTCAAATCCCTCTTGTTGAAAATGCTGGTTGTGTGTTTGTGTCAAATAGACATACACATGACATTAATCATAAATCTACCTTCAACCCACAAGGTTTTTCAGAGATAAACTAGTGAACTCACTATTTTTATCTAAACGCAGACATTATCAAAATAAGAGACAAAATTGCTCTTTAATCAGTAGGATACATGTTTGGTTTTATAAGCAACTGTGATTCACTGTATTACCAGAATTATTGTATGTGGATACTTGACCATTACATACATATGTGGGCCTTCCCCACACTGTTGCCACAAAGTTGGACGCCCACAATTG
>CM042535.1:17166398-17213898 GCA_023630585.1 Cranoglanis bouderius | reverse complement strand
CACAAGGTTTAGAATAATGCGCTTGTTGTAATACATTATCGTTTCTATAGTAACAGCTTATTCACAGGCGAACGTTCCACATAATCTAAGACTAAATAATAAATGGCTTTTTAAAAAATGTGCTATTATTTAACAAAATGTGTAACTGTTGGCATGGTGAACCTTTCTGTAAAGAGGCTTTTATTTAACATGTATGGAAGTAGTCTCCACTGTCAGGGCTTTGTAATGGTCAGTATGTTTTCAGACATGGGAAAGTCTTTATGAGGCATTTGTGTTTTCTAGTTTCTATATGAAATGGCAAGCTGCTTTTTGTCTTTTCTTTTTTTGTTTGTTTTTGAGAGAGAGAAAAAAAGACTACAGCTGCTATAACATAAGTGATGACAGGAACTAACTTGTCTCTTCGACGTTCCACAACAGTAGGTATAAAAGATTAATATATATAATATATATATATGAAGTGTCCTTCAAAAACAATTAAAAATTGTAATAGTTGGCGAACTGCTCCAATATAAGAGGAATAAAACACTTCTGAACCTGTTGTGATAGGAAAACACCACCCTGTCGCTTATTATTTTTCTATAAAGGCATGCCCCATAGTGTTTAATTCTTTACACTCTAACTAATGTTCTAAACCATTTCTCCACACATTTTCTGTATGAAGTAAAATTAGTTCCTAGTGTGATTAATATTGTAGGACTCATGCTATTTCATGCTAGGAGGTTGTGTTGCCCTGAGCTATCTGTTTTGTGAGCGTGAGTGTTTTAACTGGGTTTTCTAGCACATATATACGCGCCATACTTCGGAATGTTTTGGCTGTGTGCTGTTACGTGTGTGTATGCTTGTGTTGGGTTCTCAGCTCTTGTTGCAATACTGCTTTAATGTGATTTCTGTGGGGAAGCTCGGTAGGAGACTTGTCACTCTCGGCAGTGTGTGACTGATCCCTCTGTGTGCTTCTGTGTGTGTTTGTGTCTCTTTCAGGTCCAGCAGCAAAGTTGCTACAGCGCACCCCTCGGCGTCGAGGCCAGCAACCCAAACTACTGAACAGCCCAGAGGACAGTATTTACTACAGCCAGCTCAATGTGAGTTCAAAGCCAGAATAGAGCCCTTTGTCCGACTTTGTTTGCTGATGATAATAGAGTTAAATGTACCTGTGCCAGAGCCGTGAGCCACACGGGCCTCCTCCTGAACCAGCAGCTCCCCCACACTCAGGCTCTGTTGTCTCCAGCATGGGCTTCTGCTCTTTATCTGTTGCTTTCATGTGAGGATGTCTGCCTTCACGGTGAATAATTGATGTGGTTTATCAAAGCCGAGCAAGATGCATGCTTCATCAGGCTCACCCCAGCTCTCTTTGATCAAAAAAATTATGCTGTGACTTCTGATATTATCAGCATCTGTTCGCATTCAACGCAAAAATCACTTTGAATTAAAAATTAATGATTCTCGCTCGTTCGTTCATTTACTCGTCTTTTCTGACTCTCTCTGACTTTTTGCGTGTGTGTGTGTGTTTGTGTGTGTTTGTGTGTGTGTTCTCTCTACAGAGAGCTCTAGATTACCAGGGGAGCAAGAGGAAGCCCAGAAAACTTGGGTAAATAGTTGCCTTTCCTACTTTCTGCTCAGTGCCATATCTAAACAGACCAGGCCCTTTGTGGAAGTGAGGAAACAGAGACGGATTTTGTTTTCTGCTAATGTAAATTCAGATCTCAAAATAAGGCACTTTTAAATAGCTCACTCTTCTTTTTAATTCCAGGGAGGGCAATGAAATTGTACATGAATGCAAATTTAATTGTGAAATATGTATGTGACCGCTCTCACTCACTCACTCTCTCATCCTGGTGGGCACTTAAAGGATTAACATTTTACTACCTATTTCTCCCTGGAGGAATATAGAGTGTAATAATTCTATGAGAGAGTGTGCTAATGTATTTTTCTTGCTTTGTCTCTGTTATGTCTCTTTCTTTCTTGCCATTCCTTTACATTTAATTGTTCATCCCATATTTGTCTATTCTTGCCACCATCTTATTGCTTCAATTTCTTTCTTTATTTCTTCCTTCAACATATTTCACACCTCAGCCAGATCAAGCTTCTAGATGGAGAGGATGAGTATTATAAATTGTTGTTGGCGGCAGAGTCTGTCCCTGAGGAAGAGTTCTCTTCTATCCCTCCTCCTCCTCCTCCCCCCTCTGGTCCTGCTCCGGTTTCTCCGCTGAAGAGAGAAGCTCTGCTCAGCCAGAGCTAAAAAGAATAACACAGTGCTGCTGCTCAGCCTCAACCCAAGCCCCAGCCTAGTCCATAGCAGGGTAGGGTTTTTTACACACACACACACACACACACACACACACACACACACACACACAGACACACACACAGACACACACACAGACACCTGATGAGTGATTTAAGAAAATTCAGTTTACCGTGTTACTGAGTTTATCTCTCAAATCAAGTTTTTGGGAATTATTAACCCAGCCATGATGCCAAACAGAAAATTTAAACTTGTACCAAACAAAAAAACTGTGATAGATAAACAGAGCTAATTAGATATTACATAAAATATTGACTTAATATGTGAATTGGCTTGTGCAGGGACAAGATATACATTTATAAAGTATAAATTTAATTCCATAATTTCATTATATGTATGTCAATCTAATGCACACCAACTCACCAACAAGTGTCTACATTAAGAGAAACACAACAGAGGCATCATATCTATAGTCTTTTTATATGGCTACACACAAATATGAGAGAAAAAGAGCAGTGTAAAGGACTCCCTTATTTGGCTTTGCTTCGGAATTCAGAATTAAATGTTTTTATTTCAAAATTAATCAGTAAAACACTTCATGTAGTAAACGTTTCCCTGCTCCACTCAGAGAACAAACACTGTGGCCTAGAATATGGCAAACTAAATTCAGGATATTGTCTGTCTCTCTCTCTCTCTCTTTCTATATATATATATATATATATATATATATATATATATATATATATATATATATATATATATATATATATATATATATATATTCATTTCGTTCTGTATGTTAACTGTCTGTTTCTCTGTCTCTCTCTTTTCTGATTATTTATTAATTTCCCACACATTTTGCTTTGATATCCTTGACAGTGCAGATATTAAATAAATACATAATGACATTAATAACATGCTTTAAGCACATTTGTCAGAGGACTTGCTTTTTCTGGCATAGGGTGTTCAGTGGTATTCTGTTCCCGTATAATCAAAGCTCAGAGACATGGCTGGCTTTTCTACTTTTAAGTTATATACTAGGCAGTGATAGCTCAGTGGTTAAGATGTTGGACTACTGATCAGAAGGTTGTTAGTTCAGATCCCATTACTGCCAAGCTGACACTGCTGGGCCCTTGAGCAAAGTCCTTAACCCTCAACTGCTCATTTGTATAAATGAGATAAATGTAAGTCGCTCTGGATAAGGGTATATGCCAAATGTCTACTTTTCTTTGCAGATACACAAACAGACCAACAAACATACACACGTTCCCTTTTAAACAGAGCATCCTGTGTTGTAATGTCTTTAACTATAATCTTGGTTCTGTAGGGACATACAGGACAGGCTTAATGAGCATACAGACAGAACCAGTGAATCTAGAACTGGAGCTTTACAGTGAGTAGGACCTCCCATGCTCCTCTCTGTGCCTGTGTGCGCCCGTATCAAATACAGACCATCCACATCTCCATTTCAAAGCCTCAAATCTACTTATAAAGTGCAGGAAATTCCACGATGCTTATTCTCTCATTTAGATCTTTGATATCCTTTTTTCATTAAATATATCTTATCAAGTCAATAATGATAAAATCAGTAAATTGAAACAACTTCTTCTGAGGAGTGAGATAACCGGCTTCTCCTCTGTTGATCCTCCTATCCAAGAGGGACTGAGATAAGAGAGATAAGGCTGTCATGATTGTGATGCAATTCCTGCTCATTTATATTTCTCATATTTATCAAGACACCTGAACTGAGTAAATGTTGTTGTGCTGGTTGAGGATGGGACAACCGCTCTGTGAAAAATCTGCACAAACGTGGGTTTTTTTTTTTGTTTTTTTGTTTTTTTTTTAAACTGTATAGGCAAGAAGATTTGTGGTACTGTTTTTCCAATTTGCATATCATCCTTCATCTCGTTTTGTTGACACCTCAGGCAAAGATTTTGATCTCTTTATAGGTTGATAGAACTGATTGTACATATTTTGTGGCTCACTCTGTCTCTGTGATGCAGTTTAGACTTCATAGGTGTGCCATTATACAGCCACCGAGGTAAATTTCATCTGTTCACAAAAATACACATTAAAAACTTCATCCATTAATTATTTGTTCAAATGTTCTATTGCTGTATGATTTTAATGTAATGTTTGCTGTTTGAGAGGCCACAGCCATTTTGCGTAAAAACTTCCTGGTTTATTTCCTAATACTGTACATTCATTTATTTAAGCAAAAAGAACTGATTCAAGGTCAGATCTCTTGTTCTGTGATGTCTCAGTAGCAAGAGTTTAATCACGAAACAATGCAGTGCACGTAATAATGTAGTATGTACTGTACTCAGAGTGTAGCCCTAGTTTGAATTACTGCCCAAGGAGTCCAGTTTTTTTTGTTGTTGTCCCTCAGAAACCTGAGATAATTCAAATATTCCATGTGGATTATTTTTTATCTGAGAATATTCAGTCTCTCAGAAGCACTCAGGATGAAATAGGCCACTCCAAGAGCCTAGAGTCTCTCTCTAAACTACATGGAATCCGTTAACAGAGATCTTACTCCCTAGATTATTTTGGCCCTTCTTTGGCATGGAAATCAATTTGGAAAAAACTCCTAAGTTTTGTTGTCTCAGTGAAAACCTCTGAAGTGCAGCACCTTGGTGGAGTTTCTCTTTCACTAATTTCCTCTTGTCTCCATGTGTTCTGGCTAACCACTAACCGAACAAGGCAATAAGTGACTTTCAGTTTAGTTATTCATACTTTATATAGGAGATAAGATTACATTGTGCCCAAAATATTTTTAAAGTTTTACCTTTCTTCTGTCTTTCTACAAATTAGCCTAATTTTAAGCAATAAGAGGTATCTACAGACCAGTCATAAGCTTAGATCTTTCACTGAAGGTCCACAAAGATGTAAACAACATAGGTCCTGCACCTGTTTTTGTTAATACCATTCTATAAAAGCATGACTGCCCATTATTTTCTTCCTGTTAAAGAGTCGGGTGCATCTGGAGCTGCAGACAAACTCGTTTAATGTGGTTCATGTTGCGCACCAGCAAAGTTATTTCTTTTTAGCTGTTTGTTCTAAACTGCATTTCTTCCCTTCTTCTCCATCTTACCAAAAGCAGTGCCACCTTTTAGATATTTCAGAGCTGTAATCCTTCAGTGGAAGGCAGAAAAAAAGTATTTGTTGTCAGACAGGATATTCTGTCTCATATTAATAGTGAGGGCCGACTTCAAAGGATGAACACAAATAGACTTGCATTGTCCTGCCTCTATATCCTTCAGAGTTCAAAGCAAGAGTTTGAATAGCAGTGTTTCTAAAGCTTCTCTTTTAGACCTGCTGAGATGTAAAGCAGGTAACCTGCTATTGACGCACACGCACACAAACATGCATACTGATTTATACGCGCGGAGTTGCTGTTAATACGTTCTGTACTAAGCTTCATGCTAATACTATGTGCCGCAATCATACACATATGATAAGACTTAGCATTAAAGCTCACACTTTGTGCAAGTCGTCTTTGCAAGCGCATCCCTGCTGTCTCTCTTTAGTACTGAATAAGCAGGTAGTTCAATATATATTTACTTTTAACCCTGTGTGCTGATTGATGCCTAAGTGAGGGACATGTGTAGCAGGCAGACAGATGTCAGATGTGTGTGGTTGGGGGGGAGGGGGGGTTCTGTGTCGAAGCACCTTCCCTATAGACTGCATTAATGAAGACAGAGAAAGAGACAGTGAGTGAGAAAAGGGGAAGGAGATAAAAGAGAGAGTGGAGTATGCACATCAAAGAGTTGCTAATGATGAGAGATGCCATTAGGGGTTGTAGTGGCCTTTGTTTCTGCTTTCTAATACCTGCAATTTGTTGAGGGCTTTCTATGTACCACTGAATTGCCCACATTTGCATGACTACTGTGTGAATACAAAAAGGAATATATAAAAGAAAAGATTCCCAAAGAGTTTGTGTGCCTTATACTTACGCACTGCTTCATGTCTTTTAAGGAATAGCTAACTGATTACCTACCTAATGCTGCAATATGGTATAGGATTTCCCAAACTAGATTTAACAGGCGTGTAACAATGCAACAATAATATGCATATGATTCAACATTGGTATCATTTTGTTTGATAAGAGGCTCTCGATTCAATAGGTTCGCATGTTGAACAATACATTTAGCAGACTGCATAATAAAGCATACAATTCATCCTACATACTTCCTCACACTTACACAGCAGCGATTTCACAGCAGGAAGTTCATAGCTGCAGATATGAGATTCTACTCAGTAGTGGAAAATGCAGGATTCAAAAACATGTTTGAGCTACAGAGAGCTGAGTGACAGCAGGGTTGCCATGTTCAGTTTTTCTTCCAAATCCAAGTTTTGAAACAAGGTTGCAGATGGAAAAATGATGTCAATTAAGGCACAAGGCTTAGAAAAATATGTCTTGGGCTAATTTCAGGTCTTTTGGTGCAGTTTTTGAGATGTTGTTAGTGTGGGGATTTTGCTGTGACCTGGCAACCCTGTTCAACAGTAAAAGCCTGGCCAGAGAACTAATGCTTAATTGTTTAATTTTATAACATTTTAATGCACATCTTTGTTTCATTATATGCTGCTAAGAGTCTGAATGACTCACGCAAACACTGTGTCATTATTAAGTTTCAGTTATTGTACGTGTATAATGTTGAATGTTAGAATGTTTTAATCAATTAAAAATGGAAACCTAAGGCATATATTCAGCCATTGCTTATTTTTGTTGTACCAACGCATTGTACCATATCATATCAAATTAGAATTTTGTGTATCATTACCCTCCTAACATTTGAATACACCATGCCTAGCTATCAGTGCTTACTGCTACAGCAGGACTATAGTGTAGTAATCCATATGACCATATGGGTGAGCATGTATCCTGTCTCTTCTGAAAATGAGCTTATTTAACATTTCAGGGCCTGCGGGATTTGGAGGGAATTGTGGAGCAAATCAGAGCGTGAAATTGCGATTAGCCCCCGTTGTTTGTACCGATTGAAGGAGGCTATAGCACTTGGCATGGCCAAAGGTGTAACCTGTTTTGTTTGGCCTTGCTGAAGCCCTCCCAGATGGAGTGAGCAGCTGCCATTGAGTAAATGTGAGCTGTGTGTGCACAACAAGGATGGCTTAGGCTCTTTTTAGATTCAGGAAGCAAAGAAACAAATCTGTCGCTCACAGTCGGGAGGAGCAGCCTTAGAGAAACACCTCGAGCTAGAGCAGCAGCTCTCCAGGTTCAGCTCCACTGTGTCTGTCCTGCCTGACTGCTATATCAGACTCAGTGGAACACCTTCACACAGTGCTGCTAGTCCTCAAGTGTGGATGAATCGCACTAATATTTGAAACATAGTCTCTTCCATTATCTGCTTTTCAGAGGAAGGACCTCCTACTACTCTTTAAGAGGTAACAGTATTACTGTCCCGAATATTCATATGGCCGTATTTCATGGTTACAAGATCACAAAGCAGCCTACTGGAAATCACAGTCATAGTCATTCATAGCAGCATCATTACTACCCCAAAGCTGATTTATTTTCCAGTAACAGCATGTCCCAAAGTGTTTTAAACCTCTTATACCACAGCAATTAAACCAACAGTTAAGTTTATTTAGTAAAGAATACACAGTTCATACATTTTGTCCATTTATAGTTACAGTGTTGTGTAATATTGTGGAATGTTTGTGAAATAAATTAGTTCCTGTCACTTGCATTATAGCAGCTATATACAGTCATTCCCTCAGCAGCCTCTCTTTTTTTTCTCTCTTTTGAAGTTAATAAAACAAATGCAGCTTGTAATGTTACCAATAAAC
The DNA here is from genome assembly GCA_023630585.1 of Cranoglanis bouderius. Classification (NCBI taxonomy): domain Eukaryota; kingdom Metazoa; phylum Chordata; class Actinopteri; order Siluriformes; family Cranoglanididae; genus Cranoglanis; species Cranoglanis bouderius. Next base: position 17,205,848 of record CM042535.1, on the reverse strand, counting down.
CAAAAAGCCAATGTCCTCTGTCCTGATGTCTCTTCTGCTTCAGAAAACTTAAAGGAATAGAATTAACTGTGACTATGCAAACAACAATGTATTTGGACAAGCTTTTGAACCTGTGATTTGCCTGGTGGCACAAAACTAACTAGTCATAGTGCCTTCCTGCCATGTGCTACTGTAAGTTAAGGTTCTTTTATTAAAAAATGTTTATCAGGTATAACTTAATTTTACTAGTTAAGGTGGATGCTGCAACAGTTAAGTCAATTTGATTAATGAAGCAACTTCGAATGTGATCAATTTCGAACGTGGCCTCACCAATTACCCTGCACTGGCAGCTCTCTGCAGGCCACATTCATGCCACACATGGAGCTATGGCTGCTGTTTGGATCATGACCTCTCCCTCCTCTCATGACCCCAGGTCTGTCTGGGTTTGACCTTTAAACGTGCAGCCAAGCTTTTGCCTGGCAGCTTGGAGAGGGCCAGCCATATCAGATTTCAGGGGGAAATGTTGGAGAGTCGGGAGTGCAGAGCAGTGCTCTGGAGCCTGAGTACAATGGCAGCTTTCTGTCAGGCAGCAACTTCAAAGGATCACTGAGTGACTGCTCTGAGTTAGACTTTGTTGTAGATCACTGAGGAAATTCACAGATGTTTTCTCATACGAGACACCATTACGGCGGCTCAAGTACCCAGTAGCCCCGAGCATTTCTCTCTCTCACTTCTCTCATTTCTCTCTTTCCATCTTTCCTGTTCTGGCTCTCTCTTCCCATGCTCCCTTTCTTGTGTGTGAGACAGATGTGGAACCAATTTTTCCTTTTTTTTTCCCCCTGCAGTCTGTTCATAGAACATAAAAAGACAATTTATTCACTGGGACCTTTCAAGTGAGAGACCCAAATAAGGAAGCTAAATGTCATTTTTTTAATCTACAAAGTTATAACCAAGTAGTGCATAACAGTAAAATGTGTTACTCACTGTGTGTGTTTTAGATACAGCTTAAATGAATGTTCATGTAATATAAATAAACCCATGTATTGATCATTTCTTATCATGATTAATTAATCTCTCTCTCTCTCTCTCTCTCTCTCTCTCTCTCTCTCTCTCTCTCATTTCCTCCACAGATTGCCGTCTTCAAGTCCTAACCAATAGATGTATATTGTATTTTACAGGAAATACTGAGGCATTATAGTGTAAATCTTTATTTTTTAAAGTGTTTACTTATGTCACCTTTGGTATGAAGAATGGGACCACAGATTTACTATTAACTTTCAGACATATGGATTTCTGAGGTTTAATTGATCTTAATCAGTCTTAATCTATTCCACTTTTGTAATAATATATTTTTTTTGCCAACTGCTATGAAAAAAGACTGCTGTTTTATCTCTCACTTTGGTTTTTATGACATTGTACATTTTATTCATTCCCTAAACATATTGCTATATTTTCTTTTAGTTTATTCAATCTATTTGACTAGGGCTTCTCCACCGAACAAGATGCCTTACCACAGCTCAGTACATAAATGCAATCCCAGAACTATCCGTATCCCGGGTGAGTGTGTGTGTCGTTATCCTGTTTGGTAACCTTAACCATGAAAGTAGGAGGAGTTTCTCTGGGGGGTCTCTGTTATTGAAATGATCAGAGTAAGTTCTAAAATACCAGTTAAGTTTCAAATAAAAATGAATGTGAAACGAAAACAGGCATCTCTCATTTGATGTTAGAATGCATGTGGCACTGCTGCATTTTTCTCTCATAGAGTCTCATAGAGTTAAGCGCAAGTTAATTTTAATGGGAGGTAAGTAAATATGACTAATGCTTTCATGTTTATGGAAGATAATAATGAGCCAATTTTCACTTTACCCAGACATTACACTACCCTATTAGGGAAGATTTTTATGCTGGAAGAGTAGTTATTCCAGCCACAGACATAATCAGGATGTTTCTGCAACTGTGTTTTATCAGTCAATGCTCTTCACTATTTTTAGCTCCACTCGTATGTCCTGGCTCACTTGCGTGGTAAAGAGGGTAACCAAATTCAGCACAGGTAATTAGTTACATCACGGCTCTCTTGGCAGTGGAAATGGCAACAACATGGAGGATTATGGGTTATGTGCTGAGCTGTACCACATTGTCCGGTGGAAAAGATATATTTGAATGGGTTCTGGGATAGAGTCATGACTGGGTTTTGGCATACTAACACTGAAAAAACTGTTAAATAAAACTTTGGTCTTATATGTAATTATTGTGGCCAGTGTTTGCATGTACACTTTTTTTCATCAGCTGTATTTTGTACCACACTGGCAATGAAAAATAAATAAATAAAATGCTTACTGATGAATGTTCAATTTACTTTAGTACTAGACTTTATCATTACAACCATTTAAAAACAGACAGTATATAAATGTGAATAGATATTACAGAGATGGAATTTTCTTTGTTCAGTGGGCGCAGGCCACTCAAGTTTTTCCCCATTCCAACCTTGGCAAACCATGTCTTCATGGATCTGGCTTTGTGCACAGGGGTATTGTCATGCTGGAACAGGTTTGGGCCTCTTAGTTCCAGTGAGGGGAAATTGCAATGCTACAGTACACAAAGAAATCCTATACGATTGTGTGCTTCCAACTTTATGGCAAAAGTTTGGGAAAGACCAACATATGGGTGTGATGGTTAGGTGTAAATATGTACATTTTATTTATAAAGCACATTTACAACAGCAATAGTTGACCAAAGTTCTATGCATAACAATAAAATTATAAAATAACAAAGGACTAAAACTACAGACAGAGCACAATAAATTAATAACAATGCTAAGAGATGAAAGAGTAACAACAAAAAATAAAATAAATAGGGAAAAACTCGAAGCACGCATGAAAAGAGATGTTTTTAGTTTTGATTAAAAAATGGTAACTGAGAAGACACTCCAGATATCTAGGAGTAGGCTGTTCCACAGCCTTGCAGCATGACCCCAAAAACACAGTCATCCTTTAGCCTCAACCGAGACTTTTAGGATTCAATCTGTAGGAGTGAAAAAAGTAGATGCTTCAACTTTGTTGCTGTTCGTAGCAAAACATTCTGTGGAGTGAAACATTGAGTTTATAGAAAAGTTTTGCAATTCACTGCTTTTGTAGAAACTCATGACCTTATCTTAGCAGCAATGTTCTTAATGTTATACCCATTACTATTATAGCCATTAGAATTAAACTCCCATGTTTTAACCATCATGTCAGTAACTATAATGCTTATAGTGTAATGTACTGTTGGTTGTGTTGTTGTTTTTTTTGTTTGTTTTGTTTTGGGTTTTTTTTATGAGAAAACCTCATACACTTATACATGACAATTAATGGTCAACTGATTATTCTGGACATGTAATTTAAGTGGTTGTTTTTCAGACATTTGCATGTGCCAAATTTCAAGTTACATGCAACTTTACCTTAATTAAACTTTGCCATTTCACATAAATACTCCTGATTCACCTTATGGTCATGGTTCTATGCCTCATACTGTTAAAGATAAAGAGGCAATAAAAAGAAATTTTGCAATGTTATGCATCCATTGCAGGACAGCTGAGGTTGCCCTGGGCCCAGTGGGAATCCCCAGATTGCCCCTTGGCTGGGAACACAATAATCCCTTCAAAGAAAGCGATCCACTTCCAAATCAATCACTGGAAACTTTTTAGGGACAGTGGGAGCCCTTCCAGAAATGCAAAAGAAAAAATCTGGAACATTATTAATTGCATCATTCATCTCTATAATAGAGCAAAATGAGCACATTTTAAGTTTGATGTCAAATTTACTGATCATTACTTTGTTTAAAATTGCCCTTAGTTATTTAACTCTATTTTTTTTTTTTTTTTCATTTAGCATGATACCTTATTGTTAAATGTATAGGGCATACATGTGGATTAGTTCCATGGTACAAAAAGATACAGTATATAAAGTTCATTTTTCTTAATGAACTTGTTGAAAACACTACCATAGTCAATTTGATGTAAAATAGACTGAAATGCCATTGACTGTTTAATATTGTAGTGTGTTTAATACTGTTTAATATAGCAGTTGGAGCAATTGAGATTGGGTTGCTTAGATAACTGATGTGTAGACAAGTAGGTGGAGAAGTGGGTGGGTGATTGGAAAACCGTTTCCTTTCACTAAAGATTGAATCTCCTCCCTCAGAGTATATTAAACTGGATTCCAAATAGCACCCTCCTGTCTATAATTTCAATATAGGCTATTAAATACTAGCTTTTACACCCTAGGTAGCAACTACATGTCTAATAGGGAGCCATTTGGGATTCAGGCTCAACTTTTCAAGGAAACGCCAAAAGAAAAATGTCATGCTTTTTGACACTTTGACACCTTTAATTAGCAGAGCTAGTCAACTATGACACCTTAATCACTTGACAAGTGGACTACTGAGGCATCATTTGTCATTTGTTCATGAGAATTCCCATTCAGTGGCTTTCAATTAGGAATGACTGAATAACTGTTGGAGCGCTTCTTAAGTTAATTTTATGTTTGTTTTGTAACATTTGAACTGATTTCTGATTTCTGATGACAATAGAGTAAAAATAAAGAAGTCTGAAGGATGCCCTCTTTTCCTAAGTGTTTTAACAAGAATTGATTTTCTGGGTTTTCCCTGTTATGGCTTGTCTTTGCTGAAACAAATAGGTCGAATCCTGATTAACTTTGTGTTGAATCGTATTATCCCGTCTCTTTCGCCTCCCCCCGTGAAGCTATCTAACAAGCCTCGTACCAATAGATTTGTGCAGATAACACGGGGGCATTGTGGCGACGGGCCGCGCTACAAATCCTTAATTACAGCATGGGGGGATCGGGTGACTCCGCCATCCAATACCGGGCTCCCCGCGCGGAGAGGGCTCTTTGATCAAGAAAATCCAATTATTTGTGTATATACATTTCCCACATAGTGATTACTTCATTAATTGTCCCGCCTTTATCTCCACCCTGCCCATCCCCCCTAATAATCAGCCCTTTTATCCAGACCAACAAACACACCATAGGAGCTTTGTGGATTCAAAGGATTTGCTTCCCGCTCTCAAAGAGCCGCTATTCTTTGATGATTGGGCAGCGGCAAACTTCAAAGTAATAAATCTTCCTCCTGACTGGCTGGCGGCCCACCAAAGTCCTTATCAAATCCTAAGAAGTGATCCTTCAGTCCCTCAGATGGTCCAAGGATATCTGGAGGAGAGGAAGCGCAGGGATTCCACTTTTCTACAGGAACACGCTTTTGTGTTTCCCTCAGCGCTCCGACTCTTCGCCTGAGACCGTGAGGAAGAGCGAAAGCAGAAAGTTTGCCATGGCAGCGGTGGCTGTGCTGAGGAACGACAGTCTACAGGCGTTTCTGCAGGTTCGTGTGACGTTTTAAAAACTTATAAGAAATTTGTTTGGTTTTTTTGGGTTTTTTTTCCTATAAAGTGACTGATATAGTGGATAATATAGATATAGGCAAATTTTGATCAACGTTACAATCATGTTCCTCGATTTGTGAGAACACTTTATGCTTAATATACACAAAAACACGTATTTTAAGTATATTCGTTTTTTAATAAACTTGCATCCGTTTTGTGTTAAAACTGGCACTGAATAAATCAGAGGCTCCATCTAGCAAAGTTACGCATTTCATTCTCTCCCCACACGCTAACTTTATAACGTCTTCTTTTTGGATCATCCAGGACCGTACTCCAAACTCTTCACCGGAGAACAACAAGCATTCACCTCTGGCGCTTTTAGCAGCTACGTGTAACAGAATTGGGCACCACCACCACCACCACCACCACACATCCAACCCAGCCGACTTCATCCAAGTTCCGTACGACGCGACCCTGGGTTCTCCATCGCGCATTTTCCATCCGTGGAGTAATGAGGCGAATCCTCAGCCCGCTCTTTCAAGCAGTTCCTCTTTCGGACTATCATCTAAAGCTCCACTTTCCGCGCACCTCCAAGGCTCCTACAGCTCTGCCCATGAGCTGCCGTTAACCCCACCGGCTGAGCCCTCGTACCCTTACGACTTCTCGCCGGTCAAGATGCTGCCTTGCTCCGTGCAGTCATTACAAGCCACGTGTCCGCCGACCTACGTCCCCGCTGTGACGTACACGGCTCCAGCGCCCATGCCACCCGCCGTGCCAGCTTTTGTAGCCGGCCACTCGGGCCTGGTACACCAGCAGCAGAGGCAGCTGTCCCCAAATCCGGCCGAGGACATCCCGTGGTGGAGCTTGCAGCAAGGCAACGCTGTAAGTCACCCGTCGTCCCTGGCGCCTCACCGTTTTCCTCTTCAGAGGGGTTTAGTGCTTGGCCACACGGACTTGGCGCAGTACCAGAGTCAGATTGCCGCTCTGCTGCACCCCAAATCCCCTCTAGCTTCAGCGCGCCGGTGCCGCAGGTGTCGCTGCCCGAACTGTCAGACGTCCAACTCGAGCGACGAACCGGGTAAAAAGAAGCAGCACGTGTGCCATGTTCCCGGCTGCGGCAAAGTTTACGGCAAGACGTCGCACCTAAAAGCGCACCTTCGCTGGCACTCCGGAGAGAGACCGTTCGTGTGCAACTGGCTCTTTTGTGGGAAAAGTTTCACACGCTCCGATGAGCTGCAGAGGCACCTGAGGACACACACCGGAGAGAAGCGCTTCGCCTGTCCCGACTGCTGCAAGAGGTTCATGAGGAGCGACCACTTGGCCAAACACGTGAAAACACATCAGAACAAGAAAGCCAAACCTCACGAAAAGAGCGCCGAACACGTTAAACGGGAAGACACGAGGCACATTTAAAGGACTAAAACAACGACTGGTGCGATAACCGGTACTCCTGACAACCAGTGCAGGTTGTTTCTTTTTAAGGCGTGTAAAGTCCCACTACTTTGGAAGCTACATTTCTGGACTTGTAAATATGATTTTCAAGTCTGTACATCAGCTCTCATGGGGACTTTGAAAGATGTTTCATATCCCTGTGCTGCCAATATATTACTAACAAGTTTTGAACTTGTGTTAAGATCTTTGTCTTCGGTGGAAGATCTCAGATTGATTGTATATATATATATATATTTAATAGCTTTTGTTGAAGGAAAGTGTCAGTTTTCGCTCCTTGTGGGGTGTTTTAGCATGCTATATTGAAAACAAGCTGTTAAATTGCTGTGTAAAAATAAAGAACTTGTTCATCCACCTAAAGCTGAGTAGTAAGTAAGAGGTTTTCACATCAGGGTGAGGGGGAAAATACAGTTTAAGATCTTATAATCAGCTTCCTGGTTTTAGCAAGCCCTTCAAATAAACTTGACATCAATGTAGAATAGTGTTATTTCATATAAATGGAATAATTATGACAACCTTGTTCGATAGCCACTTTTACGTCACCTAATATTATTATTGTTAAAGGGAAGACATTAGTATTAGCACTAGCCATGTTTGTATCACAGCTAGCTTATGGTCAGATGATGGCATCTGAAGTTTGCGTAAGTTGGCTGGCACAGCTTTAAATCAAAATAAAAGTAAAACATGTGGATCATTTTATTAAGGCGTATGCCTGTGTGCTATAAAGTATTTATATTGAAGGTGATTTGCACACATACTGAATATTCATTTATTTATTTATTTTACTGTTTTGGGTTTTTTTTTTTTTACAAACAGTGCAAAAGTTTTACTTGGGTGTGGAGCTGTAGTGAAAACACATAAAAGGAGCCAGCTGTTTTAACTCTATTAAGTTGCCTTCAATTCATTTATGTAACTTTGAAAAAATCTGTGAGACTTATACTCCTCCATTTGTTGGGGTTTGCAGTAAATAGATAAAAGAACTCGATACCTTTACAGAACCACAACATGATTTTTTTTAGGTTCACTTCGTTAAGTACACCTAGAGAGCAAAACAATTTAGGAAAAATCTAATGTAACAGAATTGCATATGGTGTGTGCATTTTCACAATACAGATTCGTGAAAGGATTATAATTCAATAGGCTTGCTGGCTGAGCTTTTTAAGCTGTTCTCTAGTGCACAGTGAAACAGAACTTATCGCAAAAATATGGATTGTCTTTATGGGATGATGTGGCCATTCCACAAAACTTCATAAGTATTTAGGACACTAAGTTAGGACAGAAATCTACTGTGTGTAAAGCTCTGGAAGGCCTGAGAGTGTAATGAATTTCCACACAGTTCAGAGGCTGAGCTGCAGTTGTAGTGTACACTCTTAGAAAAGGGTTCTTTAATGGTGTCTTTGTATATTTAACAGTTTGCTTCCTAATAGGGCTCTAGTTGGAACCCTTTCTGATAGGGAAAAAGTCTGCATGGTTCTACATATTACATTTAAGGGTTGCTCTAGAGGGATAACTGAAGAACCTGAAATGGTTCTAGATTTGACCGTTTTTTTTTTTCTATGGGTGTGTAAGAACTTTTGTATGCCAATTAGAGCAAACATGTTGGATGTAGGGCCACAAATAGTGGTTCCTCAAACTGGTGAAAATGCTCTTATTACTAGTGTCCTTATCTTCTAATATTACAAAAGAAACATTTCTTGACACCACTACAGCACCACCTGGACAACACAGGACAAATCAGCATACTATTTATTTTCTGTGAGATCCTGTGGTATTTTTACTTGGGGACCTTTACAACAGAGTTTTTTTTTATCTACCCGTTGTAAGCAACAATCATGAACTCCTGACACAGAGACTTATGGATAGTATAAGTATAGCTTGTCCTATTATATCCAGTTGCCAATTATGCCTCTGCTCAAACCTTTGAAAGAACCTGATGATAACAAGTTACTTTAATTCCCAACTATTAATGTCAAACATGTTTATAAAATAAGATCTTTCTTCTGGTATTACAGTATCAAATACAATGCTGTCTCTAGGACTGAACAGTGTGACTATAATATGTTACTTTTGACAGTTTAGAGCTATTCATATGAGGAAAAATCCTCACTGACAAAATAGTTTAGCTCCGTGCCTGGAAGTCATTCGTTTTTAAAAGTGTTTAAAAAAAAAAAAAAAAAATTAATAATAATAATGATAATAAATGATCACTACTGCTAAGTCTCAAGTTGTTCTCATGATACATATTCTTTATCTGCTGTGTAAAATCAAAATTACCAGCGTAAATACAATTGGTCAGGTGAGAGTACTAGATATGCTCTTTATTTTACAATATCTAAATCTATAATGCAGAAGATCAAAATAGGTTAATAAACAATTAATGATCTTTGCAAAATATATATACAGTACTGTGCAAAAGTTTCAGGCAACCTATTTTTTTAGTACAAACTTTGTTATAGATTTTTTATTTTAGGACTTCTACATTATCGAGTCAATACAAAAAACATTTTAGATTCCCAAACATTAGTTTTCTAGCACAAAATTAAGTTTACAGAAAAATGTTTGTGTCATGACATTTAATGTCATTAAAGAAAGCAGCATATTATGTAAGAGACACTTTTCAGACAAAAAACACAATGAAGGCTGCTGGGTTTTGCTGCAAAAATAAGAAGCAAGTGCGAAAGTCAAAGTCTCCAGAAGAACTGTGTCTGGTTCTGCAAGATGCTCAATAAAACTAATTTCTTTAGAAAACTGCACAAATTGTACCGGAGACTACTATTTTTATTACCAAATATTGACTTTCATTTACTACTGTTTACTGCTCTTTATGGTTTTTTTTTGTTTTTGTTTTTGTTTTTTTGTTTTTTTTTAATGTAGGAACATTTAATTTCATTATTTTGAAGGCATCTTTGCTCTACAGCATTTCTTTGCATGTGCCTAAGACTTTTGCACAGTACTCTGTGTGTGTGTGTGTGTGTGTGTGTGTGTGTGTGTGTGTGTGTGTGTGTGTGTGTGTGTATATAATATATATATATAATCTCACATCATAATGTATCCAAGTGTTATATTTATATTTCTACTCGGGTATAGCTCTAATTATACACAACACAAATGCAGCTCTACAACAGAACAGATGCAGTACATTTACAAATATGTATATAGTCCATGTATTAAACTTCTTCTCAAAAGCTATTCACTAAAAATTAATGTAGATCTAAAAACGCTGGATCTAAAAACATGTACAATAGGTGCATCTAATGTCAGCTAACAGACTGTAGCAAAGCCAATCTTGTAGCAACTTCAAAAGCACAATCATTTTCAACCTGTAAACAGGACAGAGAGGCAGTCAAGAAGAACTGGCTATAAGACTCCAGAGGTCTGGGGGAAGTGTACAGCCAAACAAATCAGCAATATAACATGGACAAGCCCATTTAATGGTTTAAAACATTTAATAAATTCTTATGAATTCAAAAAAATATGCTGGGAGTCAAAGAAAATTAGTGGGAGGCAACAATGTATGAAGGCTAAAACTGGAATAACATGGTCTCTCTTGGCAAAAATTGATAACTGTGCAGCAGTGCTTTTGACTAATTATAGTCACGAAAAAGACCCCAACATACAATAAATTTCAGTCATCGAAACAAGAATGTATATGTGCCCAAGTGGGTTTTGAACAACATTCATTTGTTTGTCAAAATAGAGATTTAAATTAATATTTAAAATAATAATAATAATAATAATAATAATAATAATAACAATAATAATAATAATAATAATATTACTCAAAGATAAAACATCAATGATAAAGTGTGAGATTTCATTTATGGTGCTAGGCTGCTGAGATTTGTCAAAAAAAATAAAAAGCTAGGAATAAACTCATTACAAATTCATATTCTAAAACGTATTCTTACTTCCAATTTGCTTTTATTTAGCTATAAAAAAATATTGGCTTTTCTAATTGCAATATCCTCAAGACAATAATTTGGCCACTGGGTTCCATCAGCATAACAATGAAAGAAAATGTTATGCTTCTCTCTATCATGTCTCTCTGGGATGATTATAGGAAAATAATTGGGTCCTAAAGTCAACCCTTGAGGGACCCCACTGGTGATGGTGTCAGAAGAGAAAAATAATCAGTAATATTAAATGGAGTTTTGATAAAACTGACGTTTGAAATAAACCAGTTGGGTAACATTTACTGAATGATAATGCTGCCCAGTGCAACACTTAATGAATACATCATAGTCTTCAGTGTCAAAGATAAATGTGATCATAACTCAAATGGCACAATGTCTGGAATCAGATCATTTGGTCAGGACAAGTCAAGACAATAAAGTGCCCTAAAATGTTTGTTACTGTGGTAGAAGCCAGTGATTGGCTTGAATTTGAATATGTGACATTTGCATGTGAAGTCATTTCTCTCAACGTGAGGACTACAGAAGTATCAGTGCTAATGTTTGTAAAGTAAACTGCATGTACTACAGTTTGTAAAGTCACTGCATTTACTATACACACTTAAGTAACTTTATAATGGGAAAACTCTAGGGTTTTTTTCTAAGGCAGTGAATAATCATTTCTTTTCTACATACATGATGTATGCAATTCTGCAGTTCCACCCAAATAATGGATTTACCTGTTGTACAATTCAAATCCATTTTCCCCATACGAGGTGGTTTTGCTAGCAAATACTTAATATAGTTGCAAATAGCACATTAAGCTGTTAGCTCTGATCTAGTGTCAGCAGAGGTGACAAATATAAGAATAATGGCATATGGGTGCTACCTATGCTGGTTTCTGGGCTGAAATCCAAGTGTCCTTATGCAGTTTTTTTTAAATCCATTAATGGCTTGAATGGCTATGAGCATGTGAATCATATATTAACTACTTAAATTACATAATTGTATTATTAGTGTGTACTTAGTAGATGACACTTAATTCCATTACCATAATGTGATGCACAGCTATGCTCCCAGTTATTCGGGGTAAAACAGTTAGACATCAGTGAAGCAGAACAATCCAAATAAAGTTGTCTGTTACATTGTGCAAATGATTAGGCCTGATTTTAGCCTGAGTGTCTGTCCCCTGCCTGTTCCCAGGGATAGGCTCCAGGTGCCCCCACAACCATGTGTAGGATAAGCAGTATGGAAAATGCATGGATGGATGGATGATAAGGCAACATTTACCAACAGGCTATTTTTGAATGAATGAATGAATGAAAACATTATAAGAATAATAAGAATAATGTTCTGTTTATATAGTGCTTTTCTAACACAAGGTGGTTGTGCAAAAAAAAAGAAAGAGATCAGTGATCTGATCTAGTTTGGACCTTTCTGATGGGTAGACATTCCATTGCAGGGCACCCTTAAGGGTTCTAAATTTTACTTTTTCACTAAGAATATATGCTATGATGCTTGCTAGAGGACAAATTGGTGTTTGCATTAAGTGCCTTTAGCTAACATTAGCTTAACTTTGTGATAACCAAATAACATTTTTAACCCTAACAGGCTTGCCAGCACAGTAAAGAATTACTGGTTCCAATCTGGCCACCAAATTGTAAAAAGTCTATCTATGCTGTTGGCCAGCAGGAAACTGTTTGGTACACTGTTAAGACGTAAAATAGTAAAAGACTAGACACACTGTACAGAGCTCTGGAACGAGGAACACAGCTTGATAATCTCTGAATCCAAAGTCCATCACCTCATCTGTAAAACATGGTGGTATGGGTATAACTGTATAACTACTAGATGAGCTGGCTCACTTGTTTTTATTGATGTTATTTATTTTGTTGATGAAAGCATTGTTTAAATTGTACAGAAGCATGTTGGTTGCTCAGAGCTAAAGAAATACCTTAAACCTTAGTGGGCAGTGTTCACACTGCAACAGAAGATAAGTTTTTCAGGGTCAAAAATGGAACATTCAAGGTTCAAGTCATATGATTTAAACTTCACTGAGCAGCAGTTCACTCACTGAAGGCAAGACTGAAGACAAAATTGGATTGAATATCCTCACAGGCTGTAAAACATCAGTGGGGAGTAGCTCAGTCTGCTGATGTATAGACTGAAGTCGTCAGTAACAACTGAAAGTAAGGCAATTAATTTAAAAACGTATTTATTATTTGTGATCACTGGACTTTGAGAATTATCTATAAAGGACTGTGGATAATGTAGGATTCACTTAATATAGGTGTGAATACCCTAATTAAATCAGACATTATTCTTCGGGCTACCTAATTTGGAGGATGACGAAATTAACAGTACCAGTAAGCTCTTATATTCCAACGCCATCTTGTGGTCATTTTTGGATATGAGCTTTTAAAATCACAATTTTGATGCTCTCTCTCTCTCTCTCTCTCTCTCTCTCTCTCTCTCTCTCTCTCTCTCTTTGCGTGCGCCTGAAGTAGTATCTAGCTTTGTATCTAGCTGCACTAAATAGCGATGACTACCAGGAAGGGTTTAGTACCAGGAAGGGATAAGGGTAGGGTAAAATCCTTTAAGAAAGAAAAAGGAAAAAAGAACATTTTAAATAAATACAAACCTGGTGTGGAAACCTGTTTTCTTCCCGAAAGAAAAACAGGTCGGTCAGTGAATATTACAGTGTGAACCTGAAGAGTTATGGCTTTGTGTTTTAGAAAGGCTGAATTCCAAATGAAGCTCTACTCTATAACTACATAACGGCACTATATGGGGTCAGAAGTAATTCACCATACTTAGTGCACTGAATATCCAATGCAGAGCGATTTGGCGCTGTGGCTCAGAGGGAGCTGTCCAGGTACTGAAACGCGGAGCCGCAGCGCCGCTTCATGGCAATAAACCTGTAACCACAAAACTACAGACCAGACCTGAGCCCGTATTTACATTTCTGCGTTCAGGTATAACATCTGGGTCAGGACGTGAATTGTCCAAAATATCAGCTATTCTGTTTTTGCCTATTCAGTTTTTAATCGACAAGTGTTTTCTTTTTTTAAGTTCATTAAACCAGCTGTTTACCGCCACCTTGTGGATTTTCTTCCAAAACATTCTCTTTGTGTTTTCTTACATTTTAGTCTCATACACACACACCACACACACACACACACACACACACCATATTTTACTAACCTAAAGAAAACTGTTTCCTTGTGTATTTCAGGTTAAACAATTAGGCTACATGCATGCGGCAATTCTGTAGCATGCATGTAGCCTAATTATTATGAATAATCTGCTCCATCGGTAAAATGACTGATGTAGTAATATTGTGTGATTAGGACGGAGGCTATTTATAATCTTTTCGCTTCCCTTATGGGTGCGTTTGTCCTACGTTTTTTTTTTTTTTTTTTACCAAGGTCAGGATTTTGCCAAACCCCTCCCTTCCCTCCCTGTGCTTAAAGTGCGTGAGCGCGACTTCCAAAATCTTACGTGACTTGTGCCTTCATTCGCGGTATCAAGTCGTACGGACAAGTCCTAAAAGTAGGTCGTATGCGTCCTGTGAGATCTTTTTATTTTTTTTATTTTTTTGTGATGTGGACTGCTTTGCCTGAGATGCGGTACAACAGAAGGTAACAGTGAGACTCACGCGCGCGCGGGAACGAATAAAACGGTGGAGCCGCGTGTCCTCTCCAAAGGTCACTTAGATGGGATTTAGGCGGCCGTTATTTGCGCCAAGCTTTGCTCGGAGTGAAGAAACACCTGACCTGACCTGGCTCTCTTGTGATTTTGGATATTTTGCTGTTTCCCAATCATTGGACTTGCTTTACAAGGTAACTTTGAATGCGCTTAATGTTTTGTAAATGGCCAACTTGAAAACAGTGCTCTAACAGGTGCCTTATTTAGTGTAATATATGTTAAAGCAATTTGTGTGATCCTGGTGTCCTTTCATTTGGTAAATCAGTGATCAGTCAGTATTGGGGTTTATTGAAAAGGTTTAGCCTACAATAATTAGCACTGCGTTTCATTTTACAAGACTAAATATTCTGTCAAAAGATGGTTTCCTTTAGTTCTGACACTAATATTCCAGCAATTATGTTTACTCGACTCTTTTCTCATGTCTTCGCAGTCTGTATGCTGTGTACATTTGTCTTAATCAGTAACCACTTGTGCGCTTGTAATCATGGGCATTATGGCACATTTTGCTGCGCCAATAACCAGTACCCAGTTGGCCTTTACGCGTTTTGTTTTGTGTGAAATAACCTTTTGCCTGCTATCACATATATTCTCATGGATAACTGGAATAAAACTGATCATCCCATAGAGTCTTGTTTCTAAGTTCTCAAATACGTTTTCTTCTTCGTGTAATTATACTCATCGCATCCTGTAGCCTGGATATATTGTGTTAAATGCTTTCTAAATTCTGCTGCAGTCTGGCGAGCTTAATCCGCTGCCCATTGCCTTTAGTTTAAAATACCCTACAAATGTGGATCGCACACCTGAAGCTAAACTTTTTCTCTGCCCTCCTCCCAGCGAATGTGACTGTTCAGCCGAGGTGAAATAAGAGCCGTGACAGCGCGCTTTGGTCTTTGGTCTTCAGCCCCCGTCTCTGTAGAGCGATGGCGGCGCCGACGGCTCCTTCCTCCTCCTCCTCCTCTTGCGGCGGCGAGCCCAACCCCAACACGGCAAATTTACGGCCACCTGCGTCAAGTAGGTGCATCGTCCACATAAAACGCTATTGCACTCCGGCTATTTGCTTTGTGGCCGCCGTCGTTAATCTTGTCCTGGGGAGGGGGAGGCAGGGGAGGGGTGATGATGAGGGTGAAACGGCACCGATTGGTCACCGCCTCAGGTGCAGCAAATCACACACACTCACTGTCAGAATTAAAAGCGCACACTGGGGACGATTAAAGAAGACAGACACCCCAGAACCACCAATCTTTATCTTCATCCATTTACAAATTTCATGCTTTAGACTTTTCATGGATTTTTCGTTTATTGGTACCACGGCACACATAATAATAATAATAACAATAATAATAATAATAATAATAATAATAATAATAATAATAATAATAATAATAATAAACGTATTATTATTATTATTATTATTATTATTATTATTATTATGTTTTTACATATATTAACATACATCTCAGCCTTCTTCATCTGTCTGAAATGGGGGGAAATGGGGCTGTCTTCAGCAGTGTGTAGCCTAATTAAGTGAAGAGCAGCTCTAATTGTAGGGACACTAAATTGGCGGTAATGGCTGACTGCTCTCTGCAGCTTTGTCGCTGTGCTTGTGGGGGGAAGGAGCATTTCCAATTTCTAGAAAAGCAATGTACTCCTTACAAATGACCTACATTAGCACTATTCTATCATGCACGTTTAGCTGTGGCTCAAAGCTGCTCTGGATGTTTGGTTATTTTTGAAAGACAATTTTTAAGTATCATTTTTATAGCCTACCTGTTACAAATTAAACAATATCCTCTTACATTTCTATGTAAAATATATCGGGGTTTTTTCAACATATATATATATATATATATTTTTAATTCCAGGCTTCTTTTTTCTGTCGTCCAAAACAGATTACTTGTCACCATATGTGTATCTATTTATGTGTATCTATTTTAATAATAATAATAATAATAATAATAATAATAATAATAATAATAATAATTATTATTATTATTATATACCTATTATTATTATTGTTATTATTATTATTATATACATATTATTATTATTGTTGTTATTATTATTGTTATTATTATTGTTATTATTATTATTATTATTATTATTATTATTATTATTATTATAAATGTAATGGTTGTTTTTAACCACAGACCGCTGATGATTTTCTTTGCAAGCTGCCTGACTACCACACATGCACACGTGTGGGTAGACGTTAATAAGATGGAGTAAAAGAAATAGAAATTTTCTGTGTTCTCAGAAAGAATAACAATTTGGCAGAGAAGCCTGCGGCTCTGCCGCCTGGATAACGGAGATAATGGTTTGTTAAAATGAGCATTTCATCCTGCGGTTTACTCCTGGCCCTCTCACGGTGGGGGTTTCACACGGTTTCCCTTAATTTAAAGTGTTTTAGGGAAACACGGCACCTCGGCTGGACCACACTTAAAAGGAAGATAATTGTATTTAGTTCTAATGCTTTTGTTCATTTCCTCCCTCTTTATAGGCTATGATTGGAGTGGGGTTGCACACGGATGTACGAGAAAGCTTGGGATGAAGATATGTGGTGAGTTCAAGCTATTTGCAATTCTTCGCTCAAACAACAGGTAAAATGTGAATTCACAGGGGAAGTAGACAATAAGCTTGAAGGAGTAGAATAGGTAGTTCATGGTTTGCCCTGAGACAGCATATTGCAGCGTTGTTAGTTGTCATTGGTGCCACTGTAAAATGTCCATGCAGACAGATAGAGAGAGCAGTAGCTGCATCATGAATTTTGGATATGTCTGGATGATTTATTAAAATGAGATTCCGACAGCTTAATACTGAAAAAAACTGCACAGAAATTAAACCAATTTGTTATTAGTGGTGAAGAAGAAACTGTCACTCACATGTGCCACATATTTAGTTAACACTGGGTGACTGGGCCATGTGCTGGGGCTGATCCTTTAGCGCCCCCAACTGGAAGTGTTACACATGGGAACTAACAGGCTTTGATTAGCTAATTAACGCTGAGTTAAAACAGAGCTGGAGCTGTATCTTACCTGGTGTCAAAGTAGTAGGAAAAACTATTTATTTCCGTTGGCGAGATAAAACGTGCTTAAATATAAATACAACACAGTGATTATCAGACTAATGTTTATTCTGCATGCAGGATAAATGCACTTGTGCATAAATACAAATGAACCTTTACGTTTAACAGACAGAATGATTGGCTTGCATAGTCCGATGCAGTGATAGTTTTAGATAATGACTGCAACCGAATCAGGAAGATTATATATATAATATATAAGTTGATCATTAACTGGCATACATTCCCTGTTCCCCGGTGGTTTCCTGCTCAGTAGTAATCTGTTAAACAGCCCGCTGGGTTCTATGCTGTGTGTCCGGTGTGTGTTTTCCTGCGATAGCGCGGTGCTGCTTTGTAGAAGGCTGCGGTGTTATTGTGAGATTAGCACATTATCAGATAAGAATTCTCTGCTTGGAAATATGGCCTGTGAGGGAACGCGCTTTAAAATAAATCATGGTTTAAAAACCTTTGATAGCATATTTAATTTTGGATTTTAAACTTGTAATGCATGATGTGTTAAATTGTTTAGAGGTTCAAATAAAAGCTTTGTTATTTTTGTGTGTATTTTTGGAGAGATTCTTTGCTGAAGATGCAAAATGTTGGAATTTTTTAAACCGCGTTTTAAAAAAAAATCTAATTCTACTATTTGCTATTCAGACATGATATACAGTCTCAGAATAGAGGTACTGAATTGTACCTCTAACCTTTCCTTGTAGCAGGGCTGGTACCTATATCTTTTGTACCTTTAATATATTTGACCTGGAAATGTGTATTGTAGGCTACCTTTAAAAAATATTTAAAGTATAACTGGATATAATTAACATCATTATATGTGCACATTTAAGATACTAAAGGTAGAAAAGGTGTACATTTGTTGGTACACCCCCAGCGACATGGAATGATAGGCTACAGTTTAGTACCCTTTTCTCTAAAAGTGTATTATTTTCCCTTTCGTTTCTTGAAGCATATTGTCAATACAAGATTTTTGGATTTAGGATTTTAAAATTTTATTCCGAATTGTTCCATAAAAAAAATCAAGCCTACTAGTCGTACTAGCAGTATATAATACTAATACTACTACTACTACTCATAATAATAATAATAATAATAATAATAATAATAATAATAATAATAATAATAATAATGATGATGATAATAATAATAAAATCTCTTCCTGCAGAAATTGTGATTTTGGGTTTGGGGAAAAGCTATTTTAAGATAATACGGGTCACTGAGGCGGAATCCAGCATGCATCATTAGTTGCGAGCTCAGTAGTCGGTGGAGTGTGTGATGGGCTCGGTGTCTCTCTGATCGGCTCCGGGGGGATTTAGAGGCGCTCTAAACGGAGCCCATTTGTTTTTGCTTGACTGATGTCATGGGGGCGAACATCCCCCTGATTATGGCTCCATCATAAATCCCTATGCAGTGGGACTGAAAGGGGAATCCTCCATGCTCCATACAGCTGTAAAGAATATATAAGTAAGTGTTAGGCCATGCAAGTCGCACATCACGATCCTCCTCTCTTTGTAACCATTTAGGATTTTTACAAAAGAACAACAATCTTGATGAAAAGAGTCGGATTGTGGCTTCTCTGAATGAACAGTCATCACCACAGAAGCTCGGTTTACAGGACTCACGCTTCAGGCGTGCTGAGACAGACTTCTCCAACCTGTATGCAAGGGGTGAGCTCTCTTCCCCTGCTTTTGTCCTGCATTTTTAAAAGTTAATAAACCAGAGGAAATGTACAGACAATTATATCCTGGCACTTTATTTCTTTGTGTGTTTACGTGTTTCTTTTGATCCCCCCTTTTTGTCTGCACACTGATAAGAGAATAGTATTATTACTGTTATAACCTTAAAGATTTACTGCCTGCCAAGAATGGTGAAGAGCCTACAATCCAGTTTCTACTGGAAGTGGTGGAAATTCTCACAAACTATGTACGGAAGACATTTGACAGATCCACAAAAGTGCTGGACTTCCACCATCCACACCAGCTCCTGGAGGGTATAGAGGGCTTTAACTTGGAGCTCTCAGACCAGCCCGAGAGCCTGGAGCAGATTCTAGTAGACTGCAGAGACACACTCAAATATGGCGTCAGGACAGGTGAGACGTGACATTTGAACAGATTTAAAAAATATATGTTCATTCATTAGAATGGTGACATAAATATAGAACACTTACAAAATATTACCTTACAGAAAATTGTGCTGGATTATTTGCCATTCCACCATTTTGATGCTGGAGCAGTGAATTCCATTTACTTTGTTGTGGATGTTGTTTTCCCCCTGTCAGGTCATCCCAGGTTTTTTAACCAGCTGTCTACTGGGCTGGACATCATTGGCTTGGCTGGGGAATGGCTCACCTCAACTGCAAACACTAATATGTGAGTTTTCAATTTTCTGCCTAATCTCTGCTGGTGTATTAGTTACATTGAAGAGGTGTAATTGAAACATTATCTAACAGAAACAGATGCATATTAGTCACTTTGACAGAAAGTAGCTTAATCCTTTGCTCTGCTTCACATTTTAATTCAAGTACAAATAGTCACAAACATGACATTGTATTAATAGCCCATAAAGCAGTTTAATATTCATAAAAAAGACCTCATTAAATAATGAAATGGCGCAATACACAGCCTGTAGATAGGCGTGTCCAGCATGTAAATGCCTTGTTGGTTAATATACATCTTGATGATCTCAGATATTATATGATTTACAAACATACACAATTCAAAAGACATCACATTGCAATCGGATAGTTATTATCATGAGTGGATGAGTAATCTACAATTTTAGATACCATAAGATTATAAAGAAGAATCACAGCTGCCTTCAAATACAGATTTAAATAAGATTTACCTTTCTTTCCATTCAATATATCTCTTCAGTGTAAACAAGCTAAATTGTCCAGCAAAATGGTTGCGGGTGCGCTATACAATGTTTCAAAGTAATTCATGCTAGTTTTCACCTTCAGAGAACGTAGGAATAAAATAGCACAGGGTGAACACACCAGGTCAGAATTACCTTTAGAGGTCAGAGATTCTATTATGTCTTTTTATGGCATATGCCCTAACCATTTAGAGGTCAATAAAACATACATTGTTGATTTATTTCACTATTTATCTCCAGTAGAACAATGACTAACCCCTGTTACCTTCAGATGTTTAAAAAATGTACAAAATACTTCACAAGATCCATAATGACTTGTCAGTCATGAGAATCATAGAGCAGTTCTTGCATTGAGGCATGTGTAGAGGTACATCCTCTGCATTGAGGCATGACCAGAGGTGCATCCTCTGGTCATGCAAAATGGTGATTAAATGGTCCTAATGGTCTGCTTGAGACCAGAAAGCTTTCATTGTCTCTTGTGACCTTTAACTACATGTTTCATTAGTGATTGTTCTGTCATTCGTTGTAATTACTTCAGATGGTTATTGACCATCATTATTGTGTAAAATATGCTTTGCTAGGATCATATCAAAAGTGATATGTATAACTATATATAGTTATGATATATGATGTTATACAATGATATAGCATGTTTATATGATTAAATAATGGTTTATTTCTTTTAATAAGGTACAGTTACAGTATTATCTTAATTTACCATCAGTGTCCAAATTTAGCAACAACAGAAAAAATAGTAATAAAGCAGTAAGATATTAATGCATTTATTACTATAGTATTACTTTTGAGATGGGATAAAATCCTAATATAAATCTGAGCAGTTAAGGATTAAGAAATTTGCTCAAGCACCCAATATTGGTTTTTCAGTAGTCACTTGATTTGAACTCACATTTTATTTTCAGCACTACTGCAGAACTTTATCCACTGAACTGTCACACTTTATCCACAGGTTCACATATGAAATTGCTCCAGTGTTTGTGTTGATGGAACAGCTGACTCTGAAAAAAATGAGGGAGATTGTCGGCTGGCCAAATGGAGAAGGAGATGGAATATTCTCCCCAGGTTGGTTATCTCCTTACATCTCAATCATTTAAGCAAGAAGTACTGCCATTGCTCATTGTGCATATGAGCAATATCTAAATTGTTTGGTATGCTGATAAAATGAAAATGAAAGCTCAGTAATTACTGGAATGTTATCCTTAGGATGTCAGTTGTGCTAAGTTTGTTGACCTTTTCTTCGACAGGAGGAGCGATCTCTAACATGTACAGTGTGATGATCGCTCGCTATAAGCACTTCCCTGAGGTGAAGACTAAAGGCATGACCGCAGCCCCCAGGCTCGTGCTGTTCACTTCTGAGCATGTATGTATTGTGTCTTACTGATCTTTGCTATTTAAGCAATACTCTGGAATTTTTATTTATTTATTTGTTTGTTTGTTTATTTTTACATAATCTCTGTGTGACTACCAAGAACAGCAATTTCAGCATGTTTCCCTGAACAGAGAAAAGAATGGAAAACCTGTTTTATTCACTTTGAAGTCTAATGGCAGTTGTTAAGTTGTTAAGTGAAAGGTAAATATAAATTAAGCTCCTAATCTGTATTGATCTTTTAAGTCACTGGACTATTTTTCAGAGTAAATTAGTGGTCACAAATATAGTCATGTGGGTCTGATTGTGCAGAAAATGACAAGAAAAGTGTAAGTAACCAGAATTACTCCACTGAACCAACTTTGTTTAGACATTCTTTTATATCTATCTCATCTCAGAGATTTACTGTAATAAGTGTGTTGGTTGTAGTTTTTTATTTGTAAATTTGCAAATTTGTAATGTTTATTTGGCAAAATTCAGCAACACCCCTTAGACATTCATTATGTGAGTTTTGAGTAAACAGATTTACCATTCTTTTCTCACTTGATGTGTTGGAAACGTGCTGGAATTATTGTTCATGGCAAGCACACATAGGCTACAGATAGAGATTAGCTGGATAGAGAAAATGCTGGAGAATTCTTAAGAATGTCACCTACATGTTTTCATATCCCATTTACAGAGTCATTACTCCATAAAGAAAGCCAGTGCAGTTCTTGGCTTTGGGACAGAGAACCTGATTCTGCTGAGTACAGATGAGAGGTAAGAAAATTCTAAGTCTGAGCTGTGTACTTCTGTAAGCTCCTGGTGTGTGTGTGTGTGTGTGTGTGTGTGTGTGTGAGTGTGTGTGTGTGTGTGTGTGTGTGTGAGTGTGTGTGTGTGTGTGTGTGTGTGTGTGTGTGTGTGTGTGTGTGTGTGTGTGTGTGTGAGGTTGTCTGTGTTACATGTCTATCTCCTTTATCAGAGGTAGAGTCATTCCTGCTGATCTGGAGGCCAAGGTTGTTGATGCCAAATGCAAGGTGAGTCTTTGCACAAAAAAAGACGTCCAACTCAGCTAAGTGAGCTGTTTGTAAATATAGTAGTGCTTAATTACGCATGGCCTAAGATAAAAAATTGTATGCTTTGTTAATCACTAAGTAAGTTAATATATAACTAAATTAATAAGCCTTTCTGATTGAATGCAAGCAAACATAATCTATTGTTTGTGGTTTAATGAAAGCACAGTTCTCAATTTCATCTTAAATGATAATATCTGATGAAAAAGCATATTAATATACACCATAATATATCATAAAAAAACAGGATTATATCAACTGGTCTCTATAGGACATGCTAAATCTGAGTGACATTAGTTTAAGTAATGTTCTCGGCTCTGTTGCCTTTATCTCCTTTAGTCAGTGAGAGTAGTCCATTGAGAGTGATAGCTCATCTGTCTCTGTGCTTTTTCAGGGCTACGTTCCATTTTTTGTGAGTGCCACAGCCGGTACTACAGTTTACGGTGCTTTCGACCCCATCAGTGAGATTGCAGATATCTGTGAGAAATATAACATGTGGCTCCATGTGGATGTAAGTGCACAACGATGGTCGTAAGTGTGAGTGCCATTGGTCCCATTTTATATTAAGTGACTCAAGTACTTGTGCAATTACTTGTAATTATAATGTGAAGATGTTTGCAGTGTTACTGATCAAATCCAATGATACATCATATGTAAATACACATATACGTCAACACCTGTTTTGGCTCGTGAATTTACACAATTGTATTTTAACACTTTAAAGTGTAGCTTTTATGTACTCCTGTA
The DNA here is from genome assembly GCA_023630585.1 of Cranoglanis bouderius. Lineage (NCBI taxonomy): Eukaryota > Metazoa > Chordata > Actinopteri > Siluriformes > Cranoglanididae > Cranoglanis > Cranoglanis bouderius. The sequence continues at coordinate 17,182,318 of CM042535.1, read as the reverse complement.
GCATATGTATGCTATAACATGCTGATTTGTAACAGAATCATGTGGACTAATATTAAACTGGAATTTTACAGTAAGAACATACACAGGCAATGTAGTACATGTGCTTTTTTTTTTTTTTTTTTAAAGCACAGGTTGTACATAAATTTACACTTTAAAATCAGTAGACATTTCCTGTCTATGTAGGTTTTATCACATTTAGAAATCAAATCTTATTGGAAAACCACTAATATAATTGTTCTCAACCTGTGACATCTCAACCTGTTTTAACTGTCAATATATGCTTACACGAGTTTAAAAAAACAAACAAAAGGAAGTACACACAGTATATACAAAAGATGTGTTTCTGTAATCCATCTGTAACAGTGCACACATCTTCATAGTTACATTATAGTTGCCTGCATAGTTATTAGAGACACTTCATATAAAGTGAGACTGTGTCATTTCATGTTTTGAGTCAGTTGCTGAAGACAATGATCACCATATCAGACCTCTTCCATGTGTGTGTCCACAGGGTGCATGGGGAGGTGGACTGTTGATGTCCAGAAAGCACAGGCACAAACTTAATGGCATTGAGAGGTTCTCTTAACATTTTACGTTTTATCATGCATCAGGTGACAAATTAAAGGAAAAACCAACACGAAGTGTCTTAATAAGGTTTAATAATATATAATATATCTATATGGATATAGATTCTCTGATTCTCTGGAGGGATGAACACCATTTTCCCAAAAGATATTCCCTTATGTTTGATGATGGTGGTTGTGAGCACTGCCTAAAATGGCAGCCCAAAATCTACCATCGATGCTCAATTGAGTTGGGATCTGGTGACTTTGAAAATCATGGTGTATGATTTATGATTAACAATAATTTTTTATAAACATTAAACCATTTATTGAGCCCTCATGCACTGTGGATGGAGCCACTATCATTCTGGAAGAGACCTCTCCCATCAGGATAGAAATGTTTCATCATAGGGTAAAGGTGATCAGTCAGAATAACTTTGTATTGATTTTCAGTTACTCATCCCTCTAAGAGACTGCCCAAAACATGCAGCAAAATGCCCCCACATCACAATAGAGCCACCTTTTCCTTTAATTCGTCACCGGTCTATGTATCTGAGCCTGTTCTCAGTCTGCTGTGTTACTTTTGTAGGGCAAATTCTGTCACATGGAATCCTCACAAGATGATGGGCGTTCCACTACAGTGCTCTGCCATTCTGGTCAGAGAGAAGGTGAGGCTGAGAGTATGTAGAAAATGGGATTGGGGGGTGGGGTGGGGGCTGGGGGAGGGGGTGGATGGATGATGCAGGGACAGAGAGACAAAACAGACAGAGAGATAGTACTTGAAAAACAATAAAAGAAGGAGACTGAGTGGGGAAGAGAAAAAAAAGAGATAAACAGGACAAAAGGGTAGAAGAATCAGTGAGGGGCTGTGCTCACTGAAGTGTATCATTAACCACTCTCCTCACCTCTCTCTCTCTCTCTCTCTCTCTCTCTCTCGCTCTTTGTGCATTGACATTTCATTATGTGAATGTCTGGATGTCTGGTGGTCTCACTGTGTGTGTGTGTGTGTGTGTGTGTGTGTGTGTGTGTGTGTGTGTGTGTTACAGGGACTTCTGCAGGGCTGCAACTCTATGTGTGCTGGCTATCTTTTCCAACCTGATAAACAGTATGATGTCTCCTATGATACTGGAGACAAGGCCATACAGTGTGGCCGGCATGTGGACATCTTCAAGTTCTGGCTCATGTGGAAGGCAAAGGTCTGCACACAATTACATGAATAGATGTATGACAAAGAAATTAAGTCCAGCAATAAATTATTAAAATGTATTTTTTATTAGTCAAGGGAAAGTTTATTAACATCATATTACTTTTAGTAAATTGAATGTTAATATTGCAATTAAAAAATAATAAAAACAGTATGAAGAGAAATATATGTGTACATTTTAGAAGATGTATATACTGTTTCTTGAAACAGGGTACCGTTGGATTTGAAAAGCATATAGACCGGTGTCTGGAGCTCTCAGAGTATCTCTATACTAAGATCAAAAACAGAGAAGGCTTTGAGATGGTGTTCCAGGGACAGGTGTGTGAAGAATATTTATAAAATGTCAGCCTTTATTTAATACCATTCATATAATGGTATTTATATGAATGTTCCAGAGGGGAATATAACCAAAAACTGTAATAACCGTGACAGGTTAATTATAGCACATACAGAACATTTAGTACTGTGTAACAAGACTGGTTATTGTTTGGGTTGCTTTCTCCTTCCCTCAGCCTCAGCATACAAATGTGTGCTTCTGGTATATTCCACCGAGCCTGCGTGGCATGCCAAATAAAGAGGAGAGGAGGCAGAGGCTCCATAAGGTAACATCTGCTTTGACCATTTCAAAATTGTCCAGATGTAACTTCCTTGGTTCTAATATTTTCAACACAAGCTTATGGCATAAAAGAGAACATGATGTCAAATAAAAACACAGCGATATGTCAGTAAGAGCCTGTCTAATGTCATGTTATTGAAAAACAGTGGTTTCTCCCCTAAAACCAGGTGGCTCCTAAAATCAAGGCAATGATGATGGAGTGTGGTTCAACAATGGTGGGCTACCAGCCTCAGGGTGATAAGGTCAACTTCTTCAGGATGGTAATTTCCAACCATGCTGCCACCAGGTCAGATATCGACTTCCTGATCGATGAGATTGAAAGACTGGGCCTGGATTTATAAAGAGTGCAATGATATTTTAACTGGTCAATGTTCATTGAACAACAGTATACATCTCTGTACAATCCCAAACATTTTCACAAAGCATTAGAGCTGTGATAGCAAAACTGAGAGTTGTGGTATGGGGTTACAGTCTTGCCATCACTCAAATTACTTTTATTAATCCATCTTGGAGTCATGTGACACATGATCTTCTTGATGGCAGTATTTTGTGATCATAGTATTAAAAGATTTTATCTGTGTGAAGAACATATTGAACCTCACGAAGGTCACAATTTCATAAAACTGTTAATACTAAATAAAAGTTTTCTAGAATGTTCCATCACGGAGCTGTCAGTGAAGGTGAAGTCATATCAGGGTTTGTGATCTGGGAGTATAGCAATTAAAAGGGAAGATAACAGCATCTGAAAATCTCAAAAAGCTTTCAGTGGCATGTCCTTATTCAAGATGTTCCTCATATGACCTCTTCATTCTATCCTCATTGTATCTATCTGTTATGTGAATTGTATTTAATGATGTTATATAATGAACTACTGCACATTAATTTCAGATTCCTTTGCACCAATATATATATATATTACAAGAATTCAATTAATCAAAGTAAAATAATTGTTGGTCCTTAGTGTTGTCAATGTGACTGAATTTCACTGCATATTTTAGCTATTCTGTAGAATTAATTAATGGGAAATAATGCACCCATCAGTATCATAATAGGCACTATAAATAAATAAACAAGTTTACTTGGATCTAAAGTACTATATGTAGATTGTGTATATTATAGTTATATGGCCTTTGTGACTAATGTATTACGTCTAACTATGTAATGCATTATATTACATAGTTTTAAATTACACTGTTTAAATAGTGATTAACATTTAAATAGAATTATTTTCTAAAGATTTTGTTTGTATGAAGAGACTATGTGAACGATGTCTTTTTGTCCATTTGTAGGGTACCTTTATTTGTATTTGAGAGGATCTTATGAGTGTTTTAAAAATGTTTTAGAGATTTAAAATATATTTGTTGACCAAAGACATAGAAGGAAGTGACTGATAAATAAATGTCACTTTTGTCTGTACTACACAATGGCCTAGGTTAATCGATCAGCGTGTCACATAAAGATAACATGAGCACGTACAGTGTGGTGTAGCTGTGATTGTTACTATACTTATTGTTATAAGTACATAATGAATGTTCTAAGTATGTTGTCTAGTTATAGTCAAGTGAAATGAGAATCAGTAAAAAGCTGAGAGTTCTAGCTAAAATAGCTGGTACTTAGTAAGAGAAGCACAACAGAATTTTACCCCTTAAAATCCAGTATATTAAAGTGTTATGTATTTTATTTGTATTTGGAGAAGATTTTTACTGATATCTTAGTAAGCACAGGACTGTGTCCAGTCATAGATTATCATAGATTAAGCCAGTTTTAAGCATTAGTGGTGATTATTGATGGGGTTTTTATGTGTTTGTTTGTTTACTCTGGGACTGGGCTTAATCTGTGTCCAGAATACTAGGCCTGAAGGGTTCATTTCTAGAAGGAGGCAAAGGTCATGCTTACATTCATTGGTCCTGGGCATTTAATGTGAGCATTAGGAAAGATTATGCATTTACAGTCAATGTTTTTGCAGACAAAATGCTGGTTAAAGATAGGCACCTTAAACTGCAGTCACACTAAGTGAACTTGTGCAAAAATTATGTTTAAATACTGCAAATAAAACACTGGAAATCAACTAATTGCTCCTTCTTTTACTGTAATTACTGAAGATGTTTGATCTGTGAATAAACTGTACCAAGAAAATGTTACTCATCTTTTATTTATTCCCAGATATGAGCTGCTAATAGTAATATCAAATATTAATTTTGACTAGATTCAAAAACTTTAAGAACTCTGTGGACATTACCTTAATCCCAAAATCAGTACACCAGAAAAACATATTTTACACATATTTCTATAGCATTCTGAAGTAAATGTCGATATGAAGACACTGAGTGCATATTTTGGTGTAACAGTTTGTCATTTCCATTTTCTCCTTCCATTTCTCCAGGGGTCTGATCAGGTTACAGTCCTGGTACAAACATGGTCAACCATGAGGAACAGAAATCAATCTGCATGAAAATCGTACATTTGAACAGACAAAGAGCTTTGCCCACATCTTCATCAATCATTAGCTATCACAAACCATGGATTTTCTATAGAACACATTTAACATGGAGCACCTGTGAAGCAAGCCATGAATTCATATGAGGCTTGAATCAATCTCACCCAAAACTCTCTAACCATTAGTTAACCTAAAACATAAACTTGAGGCAGATTGCTTCACACCTAAGTCAGCTTTGTATTTTGGCTGAAAACAGCTTTCATTTTGCCTCATGACAATGACTATAACCTGCCTATAATTCTAAAATACAATCTTTTTTTTTTTTTTTTCATAAATACAGCTTCACTCTCCTCTATCTCTACTGTCATTCCCCATATCTCAAATTAATAGCCCAGAGGAGGAGTTTTACAGGGCGATCATTGCGGCACAGAGCTTTCTTAGCCTCCTCAGTGGGATGAAGCACTGTTCATTATTCACTCTTTTAAAGACATTTATCATAAAAGTCATCAGACCGTGTTCTCTTTTAAACTTGCCATATGAGCATATCGAAAGGTAATTTCAGGTCAGTCCCTGGCTTAACAGGTACATTTAATTTATAACATGCGGGAAATATGTCTGCTTCAGCTTTCACTAGATCTTCAAACACTATATTGTATGTAATATATAATACAATATGAAATAGGCCTTGAATTGATTAAGAAACATGTACATGGTTAATTAGTCTACACTTTCCATATATCATGAATATGCCTATTATAAAGAATATAAAGAATATATTTTATAATAGCCTATTATAAAATTCTAGCTGCCATTTTTGTTTGAAATGATAATGAAACGTCAACATACTTTATGTATATGTGGTGTTATCTTTTTGTTTGACAAGTTCTTCCTAGTCTAATATACATGTTAAAAATCCGCCAGTATAAATCTGGTTTTGATAGATCAGGTGTAAGATTTACAGGTTTACAGTCATTGCCATGATTTAACAATTATTCCACTTCACCAGTACTGATTTTAGCCAGCTATGGATTGCAAGGGTGGTCCATGAGCATAAATGATCTGCCTATGAAATTATTTACCTATAGCATGGGATAAAACTGGTTCTGGCTGAAAACATCTTTTTAAATGTCTCAAAACAACTACTTACTACTTAATGTTACCAAATGATAAGATCTTGTGTGTGTTTGATACATGGTACAGTTTCCAAGTCCACTTGATGTGCAAATCCAGCATCAGAGCATCATACTATTGTGTGCAGATTTGCAAATGTATAGAACACTTTTTTAATAGTGTCTATAATATGGTATTTTAATTTTCATTTTATATTTATTTATTGGCATTATACAAATTATAAAATGCCAATAAATAAATATAAAATGAAAAATAACATACCAAATTTTATATTTATTTATTGGCATTATATAAATTATAAAATTAAATAATTTTCACAAGTACCACAATATGTTTTCCTTCTCTCTGAACAGTTAACATATACAGTTATTAATGGTTAAATTGCATAGTCATGTATGCAGGACTGCTGTTTGCATAAGAAATGAACACGCTTTTTAATGTAGCTTAAAGATTTTTGTTTACTAAGCAAGTGGCTATTATAGATAATATTTAGTGTAGATAACATTATTGAAGCTTAATGAAATTGATGCTTAGTTACAGAGTTAAATGGGAGCCAGGTGTCTCAGGCCTTTGGAGATAATTGCAACATAATGAAAATGGAGAGAGTGCAGTGAGAACAGAATAATCTGTTCCTGCCTTTAGTTCCAGTGTTATACTGCGCCAGGACACAGACCACAAACTTACAGCTGTGCTTGGTGGACTAGATCTCTGACTTCACATAAAAAAAGCAATATTGTTTAATACAGTTACAGACATGGACATATAAAATAATATTACAATTGGAATAATGTTTGTATATTTTTCTTACTTTAGAATAGATCTACAATAAAAAACATTTTTATTCGTCGTGAGTTAGTGTGTATTGATGTATTCCTCTTTTATATTATCTTGGCAAGTCATTTGAAATGACTAAGTTCAGTTAGTGCTTTATAAAACTCACTGACACACAGCCAAAAGAAATCACACTTAATTCCCATTAGTGGCACTGCATTAGCAGAGCCTCAAATTCTCCATCAATTTCAATTACAAGCATTATTAAGCTTAGCAGGACTTTGGGAATAATAATAAGCTCGGCTCGGCCATGTTCCTTTCTCTCCCTGCATGTCTTCTCTTTTTCAGTCTATGGCAACATAACGGAAAATACCTGCTGTCTAAATTTATGTTGGACTAGATACTGAGTTTATATTAGACTATCTGCAAGTACATATTTGGCATTCCAATAGCTTCTCCAAAAGCATTCTTTCAACTGTTTTAAAAAGTGTATTCTTTTTTAGCCTGGGAATAGATTATAGTTTTATAGAGTTTACTGAGATTTGAATGCATTCATTCATTTCAATCTGCAGTCATCTTTAGTTTAGGATCCAGAGCCTATCCCAAGAACGCTTGGCGAGAAGCAGGAATAAACCCTGGATGGGACACCAACATTGCAGGGGATAACAACACACACACACACACACACACACACACAGGCAATTTAGACTCGCAAATCCACCTACTTGCAGGAAACCCGGAGAAAATGAACACGGACATGGGGGGAACAGGTAAAACATAGCACAGACAGTAACCTGAGCACAGGATTGAAAAGGGACCCCGGAGCGGAGCATTTTCTATCAACAATGACATGACACTGAGCTATGACAACTAATTCTATACAATAAAACTGGACTCACCTTTGTCCTCATCTTTGACAGGAGTAGCTAAAATCAAACAGAGTGATTCTGGTCATTTTGTCACAAACTTGTCATGTCTAATACAAGCTGCTTCTTAAATATTTGTATAATATTTATCCCATACTGTTCTTCTGCTATCACTCCAGCTCCCTCCAGTGGTCACAGATCTGTGCCTCATCGCTGGCCTGCTCATGCTCAATTCTCATATTGTTCTTACTTGAAACCGCCAGTGCTACGGTCCCTGAAGGCCTGACGTGACTGATGTATCCTAACCTCCTGGGACTGCCTGCTGCATTAGGCCTCTGATAAATACTGACAGTCCTTTTATGCATGACTCCTTTAATGAAATGCTGATGGTGATATTGATGAAAGGAGCCTGGATTGGTGCCAGAGTATGTCCCTCAGACATTGTTTCTCTTCTGTGCTCTCATGCTTGCACGCGTTCACAAACACCAATATCACAAGATCTACCGCATTAGTCAATAAATCTATTATTTAGCTATTTAGATGCACTGCTTCAGAAGTACTTTTGTGGCCTCAGTATTAATATTCTGCTTGTTGTATTTCACAATTCTTCAACATGTTTACAACCTCTTCACTAGTTTCTAAATAGCTATGCAAAATGGGATCAATTATAAAAGTGGTATCAATTATAAAAGCTTCCAGTTATTGATTGTGCACAGAAGCACTTTACTGTAAAATATTTATTGGACTTCAAGTACAATTTGTTTCATCCCTGTCAGCTGAGCCACTAATAGGTGACTTGTTTTAGCTAAAATATTGGTGGTTAATGGCCTTGCGAGACAAATCTTTAAGCACTTAATCAAAGAACTGCCACTGTGTCAAAGCCTGCATACTGCATTACATGGGAACACTGTGATCCTGTGATCACTAATACAACACAAGTATAATACACGGTCCAAAATATAAAGAACATTTACTGAGTACTGAATGATCTTTCAGATTACCATCAGTGGTTGTTACTTATCTAGAATGCAATGCAGAGAATAAAGAATTGTCAATAAACATCATTACTTGCAAAATTGAACATGCTGTCATTTTGCGGTGGCACTGTACAAGATCATCATGTGTAATAAAGAGCGAACATGGTGGACATGCAAAAAAAAAAAAAAAAGAGAGGGAAAAAAAAAACCAAAATATAAGGTCTGAGAACAAGCAGTGTTCTACAGAGTGTTTCTGTTCTTGCCTCATTTAAAGCAGACAACATAGTCAGTGCCAGAATTACTGCAATTCTTGGTATAGATGGGCAGGGAAAAAAGATTTAATTAAATGTATTCTTTAAAAAAAACAATAATAATAAAGGCACAATTTAATACTTTGTACAACCTTACTTAAATATCAGCACAGACTCTTTTATAATGCTTGAAATTGGTGAATAACAAGCAAGGAAACTGAGAAACACTCCACAGTTCACAATCTCTCCAGATCCTCCAGGATCCTAGGTCCTCTCTTGTGGACTCTCCTTATCATCTCACCCCACAGGTATTCAGTGGTGTTCAGATCAGAGGACTGACTGCAATGGCCATGTCAAAAGATTTTGTGGTCACTGAACCATTTTGTGTGGATTGAGACATACTGTATGTTTTAGATTATTGTCCTGCTGGATTACCGCTGGAAGAGCCTGCCTTCATGACTGAAGCAACCTGATCTTAATTTATAATTTCCTGGTACTTCACAGTGTCCGTGATGCCATGTATCTTACCAAGGTTCACAGAGCCTTTGGAGGAAAAACAGCTCCACATCACATATCCTCCACCATACCATAGTAGGGATTATGTTCTTTTCTGTACAACCATTCTGCTTTTTATGCCATCACTCCTTTAATGTTTGTGCAAAAAGCTCTATTTTTTTTTGCCTTGACATAGAATCTGGTTCCAGTCAGTAACGCAGTAACGTCGAGAGCATTTCCGGCACTTACTTTTGTGGCTAGATGGAAGAAAAGGATTTGTCCTGGCACACCTTCCAAATAGTTTGATGACATTGAGGTGGTGCCTAACTGTACATTCGGAGACTTGGTGACCCCAAAATGCTGCCGCCATCTGCAAATCTGCAACTGTGATCCATGGAGGAATTTTTGCCAAAAACGGACAGTTTTTGTTTTATCCAGCTGTATTTACTCACTGCAACTTATAACATCCAAGTGAAAGATATAACACCAACATGTCAAAAACATGTCACCAGGACCATTTTTCCAACTCAGTGATTCTGGGATTTTTTTTTTTAACATTTTTTTTCTGACATGTTGGTGTTATGTCTTTCACTTGGATGTTATAGGTTGCACTGAGTAAGTACAGCTGGATAAAACAAAAACTGTGTCTGTACTAAGTTCAGGCTGAAAAGCAACAAAATATGATTATTTTAAAAGGGGGGGAGGGGGGGCATGATTCTTTTCTATAATCTGTGTGTGTGTATATATCTATATCGATGAATGACTAATGACATATTTATATCCCAGTGCATCAGGAAAGAATGGATGACCACTAAAGAGTCCCTAAACACTATTAATGTGAACTTAAACATTTAAAAAAAATATATATTAATGGGATGATGCTTCAGTAACATTTTCATAATTCATATGAACATCTTGGGATGCCAGTAACTGACATGATTTTGTTAAATAAAAATCTATCTGTAATGACCAAATTGACAATCATTTATAAGCTAGAAAATAACTAATTTTAAAAAATGAATAAATTCTTTAATAAGAGATTGAAATAACTGGTTTGATGTGAATCCCATTCCTACATTTTTATCTGGAAACCTGCAGTATATTTGGGTTCCATTTCCGTTTTTCACATCTCATTCGCTATTATTTTCTACAAAATGCGTTCAACAGTAAGACCAGATCCAAGCAGTAGCATGGAAGTACAATTTTTAGTACCATTTTATCTCTTAAGGCCACCTCTCCTCTTCTAAAGTTCTAGATTTTCCTAGAGATACACATAACCCCATTTGAGACATCAAATGCACAGAAACCGTTAGAACTGTACATTAAATAGGACTTCTTGTTCCCTGGTCCATGTGTTTAAAATGGCATCAGATGGCACTTTAGGTAGATAATTGGAGCAGTTGAGCATTAACATCAAATCATAGCAAGAAAATGAATGTTTTAGATGCTAATTTCAAGAACAGTATATAATTTGAGGCAACAAATAATTACCTTGCATTTATTACCATTTTAAATTTCAACAGAACTGTACACTTCGTACCCAAAGTAGTTCAATACAGCCATTTTTAAAAAGCAACATAAAAGCAGCAAACACTTCAGGAAACCAGATTTACAAGAAAAAAAATGGCAAAAAAAAAAAAATAATAATAATAATAATTCAACGTTTGTACAGAATTAATCTGTTGAAATTTAATATCTGCAAGTATGGTCCTGTACAGCAAATATACATTAACTTTCTAGAAGGGATTCTTTATTTTTTTTTTTTTTAATCCTGCATTGGGATTCTGTACATTGTCATTTGTCTACATTTGGTTATTTTGTGCATTCAAAATTAGTATTCTGCCTGGCCCTATTGTGACACATCATGTCACAACATATGCTAATTACATTCTTGTAGCTAACTGTACAGAAAACAGCTAATTCTCCCCCACCCCCCCACCCAATCCAAAGAAATCGCTGCAAAGTTTATATTGAAAACCTTAGAGACCTACTGTATGCATGTATGCCCCTTCAGCAAACACCTGCCAGAAAAATCCTTTTATCATTGCAATCATTTTACCTGGCAGAGACTGGATTTATTTATTTATGGTATGTGGTAAGGTCTTCACCCATCCCTTCAAAGCAACTGCCACAAAAAAGAAAAAAATTTTCACAGTTCAAGTTACTCAGATGGAGCAGTGCTTTATAGGATTTTTAAAAGGCCATTACGCTTCAATAACATTTACGCAACACACTCTTTCTAAATGAAAGTTTAATCTTTTCCTACCCCACCTCAATTGGTCGAACTGCCCAAATCCAAACACCAGATTCAACTGTCGATCTCCAGTATCCACAATCTGAAGATATACTTGTCCCTTGCCTGCTTGGCTCTTGTCCAGTTCCTGCAGCAGGGAGAGCAGGGATGGGCCAGCACAATGTTCAGTCAGTGAGTCAGTGCAGTTTGTCAGTAGATGACACTTGAAGGAGCCGGACTTGAGGCCAGGTTGCCAGAGGAACTGGAGCGTCTCATATGAGGTTGTAGATATGAATCGCTGCCCAGCTGCTGCACATCAAACCGGTCCTCCTTCCTATATGCAAGACAGCGTCGGATAAACGCCTGCCAACAAGAAATATGCATACAAGAACACTTGTGAGGCAAAAACCCTGCTAAAGATACATATACTCTCAGTTATTCAACTGCACATGCAACAGCTGCAAACAGCGGTTTAAAATAGCAGTAATCTTCCTTACTGACCTTAAATCATCCAATTCTATGTTCACAACACTAGAGGGCATCCTTGTGACAGGCCTCCAAGTGAAAGAATGATACATTACATTGTACTACACATTAGCTGCATCCCAAAATCTAGGCTGCAACCTAGACAGATGACTCCTATCAAGTGAAATGAAAATGTAAGCAGAAAAGCTGCACCTCTCCAGTTGCTGTGTATATTTATTTGAATCCATAATTAACTACTGTACAGGCTGTTTTTATTCTAAAGTTCCACTTAACATGGTAATTAGCTGCTTAGAAAATAGTTATTTTCTTTTTTTGCTCTTAATACAATATATGGATTGGTCTTGAACTAATTTTAATAATTAGCATCTTTCATTTGAATATAAATGGCATATAACCCAAACTCTGATATGCTTGTGCAGATGCATCAGTTGCATCTTTAAAAACATTTTAAGGTAGACTGCATTTCTGGATACAGTCATCAGTGGTGCAATGGTTGACAAGTACAGCCTAGCTCAACTGCAGTTTAGATTTTTGGGACACATCCATGTGGTACACTGTACCAGCATAATACTCACTGACCTTGGCCTCATTGCTGGCCACAGGTTTGACTGGGAACTGCACCTCGGTGGCTTTGAGAATAGTGTTCTCCTGCAGGATATCTTGCTGGGACTGGTTATGACCAAAAGGCTGAAACACAGGAATCATTGTACTATTACTATTCTTATAACTTGGCAAGTTAGCCATTCAGGAAGACACTGGAAAGGTTTGACCCATTTCTTTTAACATTAACTTGACATTTCAATAGAAACATTCAGTACCTTACAGCCAGTTCATGCAGTCTCCTTACCTTCCTTCCGTAAAGACATTGGAAAAAGATAACTCCCACAGACCACACATCCACCTTGTTGGAGATCTTTGGAGGTTCTTTACCCACAACAAAACACTCAGGGGGCAAGTACCTTAAAAACAAAACCATGACAAATCTCTAAACACACTACATACATTACACAAAGTTGCTAAACAAAGTCTAAGACTACTGTAACAAGCTCTGGCCGGTTACTTTGGATCTCCTACCAGTAAGTGCCAGCTCCCTGTGATGTGAGGTCCATCCCATCTACTCCATAGTTATCATCGTCCATTATTTTAGACAAACCAAAGTCTGTGATCTTTATTTCTCCACACGCAGTTCCATCCACTAGCAGTATATTCCCTTAAAATATAAGAATAAACATGTAATAAAGATTGATGAAACTGACTCAGTTTGCATTGCTTTGTAAGACAGTGGGTCTGTGTGCATGTCTGATACCTGGTTTAAGGTCATAGTGTATTATAGGCGGCTTGATCTCATTCAGATATCGTAGTGCATTAACAATCTGCATAACAATTGAACGAGCTTCTTTTTCAGACATCAGCTTGTGCTGTTTCAAGTAGAAGTCCAAATCATTGCCTTCACAGTATTCCAGGACTGTACAAAACCTATAAAGAAAGGAAAACAACGAATAATGATGATAATACCAATAATAATATCTTTGTCTTTGTAGTATACGACAAAACCTAAAGCAAGCTTTTCAACAATAAATGAATCAGACAGCAAATGAAATATCATCATAGGCTGGGATTACACACAAGCTGAGAGAAATTTTATTGCTTTTAGCTCTCTATTATGTGGGGAATGGCTCAGAGGAGGTTTTCATAGCATTAATATTAGTAATACAGCCAAGCACTTAACGTCACAGCTCTTATGTGGTGAAAAGTATACAATGGTTCAAGAGTAAGCACTGTCTTTGGCAAAGGCATTGTCTGTTTGGTCAGTGGAAAATGGCAATGTTTTTCAAAGCTGAAAACACTAATGCCTTGAATAAGAAATGTTTAAAAATGTGTAGTCAGGTAGCTAGTTTTGTGGACTAGCAAAAAACATCAGGCTACTTAGGTTAGGTTATAGCTCATAAATACTTTTAGGAAACCAGTCCATCTCAAAAACTTGTGCAACATTATTAGAAAATGCCTCCCTGCTCATGTCTCCTAAACACCTCTACAACAATACAGACTGGCATGTAACTGCACCATTTCACCAATATGATACAGTCAAGCTGCCTCAGTGATACTCACGTGTCTGTGTCCAGTGAGAAATAGTCATAAAGTTTCACTATTCGTGGATGATCCAGCTGCTTGTGTATTCTGTACTCTCTACAGGCATGTCTACATATGGGAGAGGGAGAAGGAGGGGGGTGAGAGAGGTTACCATGGGCAACAGGGGTTCAGCCCTAGGCAGGCAACCAGCCTCAGGTGAAAGTGACTTGATTTCCAGACATTTACAGCACAGAACAGAATACCAATCAGACTGAAATACCTTAGTACACATCCCAGTGCCTGAATCATGAGCAGACAGATTTGACCTCTCATCTACAAATTCCACCAGCCTGTGACTTTTTTTTAAATTTAGCAATTATGCATCCAATGAACAATGTCATCGTGAAAATCATATTTACAATATTTGTCATTGTTACTTTATTTTCACACAAGGGAAAATGCTTAAATTTCATATTTTACTATTAATTATGGTGCAAAATGGCAGGCTGCCTGAACACACACTTCTGTAAACCACTCTCTGATGGTACGATCACTTTAAGATGGCATAACAAAGAAGAATGGGGTCACTTAAGCATTACTTGTGATAGTTCTCCTTCTTCTCCTCTCTCCAGTTTTTGTTGAGTTGATGGATTTTCACAGCTGCATAACGTTGTTCAATAAGGTCAAATGCCTTAAAAAAAAAAAAAAAAAAAAAAAAAAAAAAAAAAAAACAGAATACTGCAAATGAAACTTGTTTTAAAATCTGACACCAGCATTATATATAAAATACTTAGATTTATCTAGTTCATGCTGATTAGTTTGTGGGTGCAAAATACCTTGTACACTTCACTGAAGCCCCCTCTTCCAAGTAGGTGCAATAACAAGTAGCGTTCATTCAGAGTTGGATGGTCTTTGAACCTGATGGTGCAAAGGAATGCTTGCATGCATCACATTTTTTTCATGGACATGCAGATGTCCTTATATGCTATAAAATATATCATGAGTTTTACTGAGCGCTGTACTGATTTTGTGGACGTTAGCTTATTCCGGTTACCTGGGGATAGATTATCTTGAGCAAAAAGCACCCTCACATATAGGACCTACAGCTATAATTCTAAGGCTGCACTCTTAGATACTCCAGGTTCAGTCACTAACTTAGTGGAGACTGAATGTCTCGTTGCTATCATAAGCATAAAATCTGCAATTTTTAAAAAATAAAAGTTTCATCAAAAAAGGTATATCAAAAAAGTCAGGCAGTGTATTGAGAAGCATAAATAATGACAGCGCTATGGGAAGCAGTACAGTGATACCATGGTGACGGTACTCACTGAGAGCTGTCCTCGTTGTTTATTCTCTTCAGCTCTCGGATGTGAAGATTCCGCACTCTCTCCAAGCGCTCCAACTCAGCTTGGATCTCTGCCTCCTCCTAAAGAACATTCACAGACTCCATTCAATCACTCATACACACTGAACTCAGCACAAGGGGAAATAGCTCAATCCTTTAAACTTAATTCAGATTAATAAACTGATATTGCATATTAATGTCTATTAATGAATTTTCTGTTATGGTACTGAAGAACTTAGTACAGCTATTGACCTTTTTGAGATGGCCAAGACGTAGCTTGAAGATTTCCTCCTGTTCGTGATACTCGGCTATAGTTAATCTGCACACACACACACACACAGACAATTGTTTAAAAGATCAAAGAAAATACATTGCAATCATGAATGAATGTGTTTCTATGTGATACAATCTGAGTCTTAGGCAAATACTGTACTGCAGCAGAAATCCACTCACAGCTGAGGCAAGCTGGGTTTAA